>LBNU01039332.1:0-31596 GCA_014162995.1 Artemisia annua
TATTCATTACAATATGCTATGTTTGTGTGATATTATATTGTGCTGTCTTTCTTTCAACATGCTAGGCTAATTTACTTTTTGTTTGCTTAGATCTAATGAAACCTAACTATTGATTATCATGTATTTATGTCTGTGATTGTGGGTTTTGGGTTGAATGTTCATCTACGTTAGACTTTGAGAAAACTGGCTAACCTCCTATACGGTAACAAGCTTGAACGTCTTAAAGAAACGTGAATCGTAGTACGTTAATCGATTTTAAGGTAGTATTTCATGCCATAAGTTTGCTATCGTTGAGCTCATGATATGATGCTTGACGTATCGTTCATAGAGTGAGTAGAAAACTTTATAGAGTTAGGGAAATTGAACGCACTCCCTACGACTTGTTATGAATACACCCGCATCCAGCAAACCTCACACATACGTAATTACATGGTAAAAGATAGTTAGGGAGTAATAAAATCTAAGTAAAACACTACTCTCCACCACGATTTTTCTCAAAACCAAAAATACAAAAATATAAGGTAGATTAAAAGTAGATAACTTGGTTAGTTGACTAGCAACTAAATTACGCCCCTCTCCTCCAAACCAATTTTACCTGCTTTCATAAAAATATAAAAATACAAAAAGAATCTTCCTCCACCCTTAGACCTTAGATTAGATAGCCTTTAGCCTAAGCGAACACTATTGGCCTGCGGACGAACACCGATTCAATCCCGTTACTTGCCATCTACACATATATCGTACATCGGTCATGTAACACGTCCTGGTTCGGGATGCAAGCTTCTCGAGATCCCTTCGAGAGGTAAACTTAGGTGCTGTTGCAATCTACGGCATCAGTGACCATGCGACACTCAAGGAGAGAGATCAAATGCATCGGATGAAGACAGGTTGGAGGACTCCAGTTTTGACCAAACTACCAGTACCGCAGCATGATTGGATGCATTAATGTACCTCACTGCCAGTAGGCCAGATCTTCTATTTGCTGTTTGCATGTGTGCCCGTTATCAATCCAAACCTACCAAAAAGCATTTAGAGGCAGTCAAAAGAGTCTTCAGATATCTTCAAGGGACTATTCACATGGGTCTTTGGTATCCTAAAGACACTACTATGGCTCTCACTGCCTTCTCTGATGCTGATCATGCGGGGTGTCAAGATACACGTTGAAGTACTTCAGGTGGTGCTCAATTTCTAGGAGATTAGCTTGTTAGCTGGTCATCAAAGAGGCAAATGAGTACGTCGATCTCCTCCACTGAGGCTGAATATATTGCCATGTCATCTTGTTGCGCTCAAATGCTATGGATGAGATCGCAATTGTCTGACTATGGATTTGTTTACAACAAAATTCCGATGTACTGTGACAACAAAAGTGCAATTGCTCTTTGTTGTAACAACGTCCAGCACTCCAGATCAAAGCACATTGATATACGACACCATTTCATCAGGGAACAAGTGGAAAAGGGGATTGTGGAACTTTACTTTGTGAGGACAGAGTTTCAGCTGGCTGACATCTTCACTAAGGCACTACCGAGAGAACAATTCATTCTCCCGCGTCTTGGAATGAAGAGTATCACTCCTGAGTCACTCAAAAGTCTTCAGGAAGAAAGTGACGAGTAATGGATTCGCTTCACATATCCTTGTACATATTCCTAAAACCAAAAAGAAAATACAAAAATATAAAATCTAGAAAAATCATAAAAATCTGAAAAACACAAAATTACCAAAAATAGTTTCACCTTAGGCATGTCTTCTGTTTATCGATAACATTTAAAATTCTAGAAATGTCATTCAATAATGGCACGGAACTTTAAATGAAGCTCGAGCAAAAGTTATATTAACCGGTTAAAACATGTCCTCTCGACTTGTTATTACTTCAGATAACAACCCGTTCTTAACTATGGGAAAACGAGTCGCCAAAAAGATGGTTGTTCCTCCCACCAAGTGATTTTCACTCGGGCATGGATTACTTTATATCCATGTTTCTTCGAAATCATGTACGTTTCAGTGCATCATTTCTTGAAAAAGAATAGAAGTCTTCTTTCATCCCAAAATCTCTCTCATCTATGGTTCTTCAAGAGAGTTTTTGTGGTTTACAAGGTGGCTATTGGACTTAAATTTTCACAAATACCATGTCGCTCAACTTAATGACTACAGCTCTTTAAATAGAAAACGGCTCATTAATTGAGGGGGAGCGTATTTGCTCAAAATTTCAGCACCTTTCTAAACTTTGTGCACCAGCAGCAGTGAAAAAGTGTCTCAAAAAATCAGTACATGTTAAAATCTGACCACATTTTCTCCCATATTTCTAAACTCATTTAAATCAATTGGGATCACAAAATCTCAAATGATTTGAAAATTTTTGATCGGGGGAGAGAATGTGATTTAAATATGAAATCTGATATAAAATGTGATGCTTTTGGACTAAAATGTACGCTCTCCCGTATGTGCTAAATCCTTTTATTTTAAATTGAACCAATGCACATATTGAGGGGGAGCAAAATGGTTTGTAGTGAATTAAAAGATTTGGCATCTCATTTGAGCGTGGCTAAGAATTGACTCATGGATTGACGAAACACAAATGTTGGAATTCAAAAGGATTTATCCAAGTAGAAAGTACCTTTTCGAGAAGCTTTTCTTAGATGTATACTTTGACGGGTCTAACTTCCTTTTTAAGGAATGTTAACAACTTCAAGTTAGTTATTAGGGCTAGTTATCACCTAAAAACTGATAATGGATCCCTTTAACTAAGCAACGTAAACGTGTCCCTAGGGTATATGTCTATTAAGAGTGGATCAATTCAAAAGTGCAACTCACCCCGACATGTGCAAATTTCTATCAAAACCTATGAGCACATGTTAAGGGGGAGCATTTGAAAATCCTAAAACCCTCAAAGTGTTAGCAAAAATGTGTTTCTTAAATCATAAACACTTTGAGAGAATTTTCAATGATTTGGTTGATGGCAACATAGGATAGTCATGAAGTTATAAGGTGGCTAAGGATAGGAAAACCGTCCTATGATCCGCCAGAACCGGAGGGATCTACCCAAGGGCAATACCGAATAGATAGCATTAGAAAGTCCTTAGGTATGATTATGAAAAAAGGAGATAAATGAGAAAGGAGAAAGAAGGGGTTGAAGAATTAAAAAGAAATGAAATGAGAAAGGGTGAAAAGAAATAGCCCTCCCATTATTCAACTTTAGAGCAGAAACCGGCTTCAATTCATATGCTACTTGTAACACCCCCAAAATTCGGGTCTAGCGGAAGCATACATGCAATGGGGTGCTACGAAATTGGTATCACAACACAAGGAACAAAGAATGGTTTTTATTTCATTTAAATGGAATAAAGTTGTTACGTAAAAGCATATAGTTTACATGCTTTGAAAATAGTGCGGAAATAGGCCCATAAAATAATTATAGCGGCCCCAAATGTTCATCAGAGTCGCCTATGACCATGCCCTTGCCAAGCGCCTTCAAATAGTGAGCTAACGCCTTATACCTGAGAATACATGCTAAAGGTCAGCTTACGCTGGTGAGTCCATAGAGTTTAAGTTATAAAAACAGTTGTGGACCTGAAGAGTTTAGTGCTATATGTGACTAGAGGCAGGTATAGACATCACAATCACAATCACAATCTCAATCTCAATCTCAATCTCAATCAATAATTTATCATCTTAGGAAAGACGAAGGGTCATAGTGAGCAGGCCTCTCAACGGTCACTAGCCAGGTCACAGCAAGGAACCACCCGTTACTGCCCCGGATCTAGGCCGCAGCAGAGTCTATTCCAAACTAGGGTCAAAGCGCCCTAGCTCTAGGTCACCTCTACTTCCGTCTAACCTTATCTAGCCAACACATGTAGCAAAACCAAGTAGTAGTAGGTCCAAGAAAAAATGGTTTGAGCTAGGAAGCTCTCATATATAAACCAGGTAAACACATAACGCATTCGAATATCCAAATCAAGTATATCGGTAAATCAATCAATCAATCAATCAATCAAATCTTAATCAATCAAATCTTAATCAAACCGTTCACGTAATCAGATAAACGATCATTGAGTTTAGTTAAAAGAGCATGTATTCTCCCCCAAAAATAGTTATGAAAACTTGTTTAAAAGAAAGAGGGCTATGAACTCACCTTAGCCACAGCAATGCAAAGATCACGACCGACACAACTTGGCATCTAGAGCTAATCACAACGATATCCAAAAGATGGGCACGACGGCACCAAGTAGTACGAACACGAGGGTACATCCTAGTACGCATATGATTATCTCAAAATATAGCTCGTACAATAATAAAGTCTATAAAAGACGATGTGTCATAGTTTTCGTGGATTACTCAAATTTCATTACTTATAAAAAGTTAAGTCTCAATGATTTCGTAAGAAAGCTTTATGTTTCGTGTGGTGTGGTAAGAAGACATAGACTCAAGATGCAACTCACGCCAAATGAACAAGACATCGACATGCAACTCACGCCAAAGAGGAATAAACATCGACATACAAAGAGGAATAAACATTGACATACAACTCACGCCAAAGAGGAAGCGACATCAACAAGATCATGAAATATTAACAAACTCAAGTTAATTAAAGAAAATCTAGACAATGACGACAATTAACTATTTAATATAAAATAGGTCAATCAGTTAGTTTCGGTATTTACCCCATAATCCCAAATAGTTTAGAATAGTCCAATAGGTTTTATAAGGAAATCACAAGTTAATAATTCTAATATGAAAGGGTTTTAAGGATTAAATAAAACTATTCATTTTAAAATCTTTGTCGGGTTTTATAAAACTAATCTTAAAAAGATTAGAAATAAAATATAAGTTTAGAAAGTTTTATAAATTTCGGCATGACGCGTCCACTTATATAACATTTCCAAGTCAAAAGACTTTAATAAAATCAATTCTCCAAAACAATATTTCCCGACAATTTATTAGAAAACTATAAAGTATATTCGTTGATTATTAGTCACTATTTACTTATTGTGTATTCGTTGCGAATCGAATATATTAAATTCGTTACGAGTCTAATATATTGTATTCGTTTCAAGTCCAATAAGTCCAAAGTGTCCAATGTCCAATACTTATCGATATAAGTCAAATAAAAGTCCGTTATATATCCGTATTGTCCAATAAATATCGATACATGTCCGATGTCATTTAGCCACAATCCAAAATATTCAGTCCGTTATGTATTAATAATGCCCGATATCTATTATCAAGTCCCAAAAGATTATCCAAAAACGTACCAATAGCACCAATGTCAAAAGCAAATAAATTAATTATAAGTTAACCATATTTTGATAATACAAATACTACCAACTAAATAAACTATAACCAAATACACCCTTAATATATTTCGCATAACCTTTTATTTAGACCAAGCTCACCCATTAATTTGTTAATAAGTAACTTGGAAAGACAGGTTCATCAAATATGTACACTCTAACTTGACTGTAACTCTCGAATTAAAATGCACAAGCACCAATTTACACTTTCACTTACTATTTGAAAACAATATCAATTAACCCTTGTGTAACTAAGACCAAAACAAATCCGTTTAACAATTTCGAATCCAACAAAGATTTAAAATAACAACCTCAATACAAAGACTAATTAAACCACACAAATCCAATCGAGACTGTGAATAACCACGATATCAAATCGGTACCATTTTTCCAGATTCTTATCCACACGAAACAATTTAGATTTATCACGTTTTTATTCCATTTTAGATCCATATTTCAATCTTGTTTTTACCCAGGTTTTCATCCACGAAAACATAAGACAACTAATATAATCGGTGTTAAATCAAGAAAAGATATGAAGTGGGTTTCATGGTTACCATAACAAGAACGAGGTGAAGAGGAGATGGTGATGGCATCTTCTCGAGTACAACTCGAACCAACACGCATCAATCCGAAACCACGAGCAAAACACGAACCCTAACTCGAACAAAACCCAGATCTGAAACTCTAACACGACTCGGTAACGCCAACTAGTATCAACACACGATCCTTTGGTCTTGATGATGGTGATGGCAGTAGCGGTACGCGGTGGCAGAAGGTGATAGTAGTGGTGACCGTGGTTTTGATGGTGGTGGCTATGTAACTTGCAAACCAACAGCAAAACCAAGCCACGAATAGAAAAAGATATATATATGAGTGATGGCTGACAGTTTTTACGCGCGTACGTGGTGATGAAGGTGATGTTTAGAGCGCGTGCACCACGAGATCGTGGTGGAAGTGGTGTAGTGATGTTGTTTGGTGAACGGTGGTGAGGACACCATGGTGGCGTTGGCAGGAAACCCTAGAGAGAAGAGGGGAGGGTGACGGCTAAAGAGAGAAATGGGGGATCTCAAACCCTAAAAATAAATGAGATGAGCTTATAAATGAGTTTATGCTAGGTTAAACATCCAGGGACTTCTTTTGCCAACAACGAAAGTTCATGGTGAGGTGGAGTGATAATACTACAGGGACCATTTCTGTGATTTATCAAATCTTTCACGGAAAGAGGTTCGGGGCTTATTTAAGCGAGTCAACGAGAGATTCATGATACGAGAATAACACCAACACGCTCAGAATAATATTTCCGATAAAAATGAATATAAATATGTCTAGTTTCTCACAAACAATACCAAACTCAAAATAAATGATCGTTTCTCCAAAAAGAACATATTAGGAATTTTGCGGGTTGTCACACTACTGATTGTTACTAAGGTAACATCGGTATTGAAGACAAGACGTCATGGACCCAGTGACGCACTGCACTAAACCTTCTAACCACTCAAGTTCTCTCAAAAGAGCTTGTTTCATTCTCACGGGGAACCCTGCATAATCTATCGACCGCTCATTACGAGCTATATTGATATTGAAACAGGAGACACCGCTCCAGTCTCCGACTACCAAATAATGCACTTATCGAGTCTAGAGCCACGAGATACATCAAAAGATCTCATAGGTACACTTGCTACTTCTACACTGGTGGTTCAACATTAAGGACCTCAGTTGTAATATTATGAGTCCTACGCAGATCTTAGCAATCTGCCAAGAACACTTATGAGGAATAATCACATATGTATTTCCCAGTGATTGAGTGGAAATTCCTGCCAGGGTCAACTTCAAACAGCCCTAAAAGCAGGTCACTTAGGTAATTCCTTATGGGTTACGCTTAGTGATCGTGGCGGTTTCAAAACGGTCTACAGTCGTGGGGTGATCTCCAGCGACTCACCCAATCGTTGATCTACTCAGGTAGATCTTGTAAGCCCTCTCGGGGGTATCCTGTTTGGGAACGGCCTTGGTAAGGATTAGAAGGAGTCTTCACACTATGCTTTTGACGATCTCTAATTCCGAACCTGTAAGTACCGGACGTTTTATTGCTAACTGTCTTATGCAGGAATATTTGGCGGTTGTTGCTGATTGCAGAAAAGATGCCGAATCATCACCTCATGCTCACACTTCAACTATGCTTCCACAACTCTGATGCAGAAGATCATGATCCAAAAAGGTGTGAGCATGACAACACAAAGATAGTTTCAACATCACATAGAGACATGTCTACTCAAAGATGACTTGAAGGTACTAATTTGGATGATGAACACGAAGCAATGGCAAAGATCATCCTACACATCAAACAAGTCATCTCGAGTCCGTTGCTGCAAGCACAAAGTTCTTTACACTGAAGAATCAACAACTGCGAGCTACAAAGATATCGACAAAGATCTAAATGCTGGAATTCAAGGTTTAATTTCCGGGGTGACCTCCCTTAGGGGGAGATTGTTAGAAATACGTTTATCTTATTGAAGATTCGGTCACCCCAAGCATTGTTAAGCATCATGTAGCTCGTAGTATTTAATATATTAGTAAGAACGTAGTTTAGTATTAGTTAGTATTCGTGGTGTCGAGTCGGGTCTTTTACCCTCTGTCAGCTCGCTCCACAGCCTAGTAGAGGCATTCATCCATCTTGTAAGTATAAATAGCCCTTCCCACACATGGGAAGGGTTGGACCTTTTCACATAGTTAATATTAGTTCTTGTGTTTCTCTCTCTAAAAGGCTCCCAACTTCTACTCTTTCTCTCTCTAACTCTCTTGCACTATTCGATCCATTTAACCACAAGAACCATACGTGTTTAACTTTATGAGTATCCTACATAGTGCTTTTGTAGGAACACTATTTAAGATGTATATGGCATGTCTAACAGCTTCAGCCCAAAAATTTTGTTGCATGTTAGTTGCTTTCATCATACATCTAGTTGTAGACATAATTGTCCTATTTCTTCGTTCAACTACTCCGTTCTGTTGTGGTGAATAAGGAGCGGTAAGTTGTCATGCTATGCCATTTTCTTTGCAATATTGTGTGAATTCTCCACCACGATCAGTTCTAAACATCTTTAATGTTGTCCTTAACTCCTTTTCTATTTTGTTCTTGTATTTCTTGAAAGTATCAAATGCTTGATCTTTCGTACCTAGGAAATACGCCCACATATATCTTGAGTAATCATTTACAATCAAGAATATGTATCTCTTTCCAGATGGTGTTGGTGGTGTGATTGGTCCACATAAATCTCCATATATTAAGTCTAGGGGTGATGTTGATATGGCTTTGGCTTTCTTTGGGAATGGTGCTCTACTATGTTTACCAACTAAACAAACATCACAGATTTGTGTTGTATGTTTAATGGTAGGTATTCCTTGAACTAACTCTCTTTGAACCATAGATTTTAATGATTCAAAGTTGAGATGTCCTAGTCTTGCGTGCCATAACCAAGTGTTATCCTTTAAGTTTGCTAATAAACAAACAGGTGTGCCTATTCTCAGACTTGCTTCATATAGACGGTTTCTTTGTCTAGTAACTTTCATGAAGATTTTGTCGTCCATGTCATAAAGTCGTAGTTCATTATCTTCCATTACAACTTTACAACCAATTTCGATGAATTGTCCAAGGCTCAACGAAGAGCTCTCTTCAGGCTTGGGATGTAATAAACGTGTGAAATAATCCTTTGTTTCTCGTCATCACATTCTAATAGAATTAAACCTTTGCCTTTGATCTCTAGGTGTGATCGATCTCTGAATTTCACTTTTCCACTAACTTTCTCATCTAGATCTTTGAAGTGTTCTCTCACTCCAGTCATATGGTTACTAGCTCCATTGTCTAAATACCATAGACTATCCATATTGGTCTCTTTAGTTATCACTTCTTCATGTAGTGAGACATTTAGGTCTTCAACTTCTTTTACAAGTGGATCTTCTAAAATTGCCATTAATAAGGTCGGTTCTAAGTCCTCCTCGACAAGATTAGATTGCACATTAGTGTTTGTCTTAGCATAACACTTATTTGCAAAATGTCCTTTCTTATTGCATTTGTAAAAAGTTACATTGCTAGGATCATAGTTTGATCTTTTGAAGTTGTTCTGAGATTTTTCTCCTTCTTTTCTTTCTCCTTTAAATTTCTCGTGGTTTCTATTTTGTGAAAATTCATGTCTTCCACTACCACGTCCTTTAAAGTGCTTTCCTCTACCTTCAGGTCGTGTGATCATCAATTTCTCTTGATTGTTCTCCTATTTCCCTTTCTTAAACTTAATCCTTTCTTCATAGGTTTTAAGTCTTCCTATTGCTTCTTCTATTGTTATAGTGCTTAGGTCGGAATATTGTTCTATAGATGCAACTATTTGCAGATACCTATCAGGTACAACATTTAGTAATTTCCTAACTATAATTTCGAATAGACAGTCAAAATTTCGAATAGATCTATTATTTCGAATTGGGCTGATTTTTTCGAATAGACAAAATATTTCGAATAGGTTCAAAATTTCAAATAGTGCAACAAAATTTCGAATAGGGCTGATTTTTTCGAATAGGACTTAATTTTTCGAATAGTGGACTTTTGAACGTTGACTTTTGGCTACTAAACTTCAAACGACTATAACTTTTGAACCGTAACTCCGTTTTCAGCCCGTTTTATATCAAAACGACCGTGAGACCGAGGAGTAGGACACGTTGAATAACTGATAAACTAAATGATGAACCTATAATTAATAAACCTTAAAATTAACAATTAAAAAACATCACTTTTGAGTCTTACATTAATAAAATGATTAATGATTCATTGTAGAACAAAATTAATGAATTAAACGCAATTTCAACACTAAAAATCTAAGCTAGACATTTCATCAAACACCTTATGTGCAACAAATATGATTAATGTCATCTTTAACGTGTGATATCTTACTCATATGTAATCAAATTTGAGTGATTCAAAAACCTGTGTAAAGAGTGAACTAAAATCTTTAACTTTCATGTTTTTAAGTTTTTCGCGATTCAAAATATATGATGGTCAAAAATAGGGTCGAAAGTGCCAAAAAAAATGAAGAAAATAAAGACCAATTTGATATGTAAAAAAAAGTTTTGAAATTTTTGAAAAAAAGTATACCAAATTAAAGAGGATTACATTTTAAAAATTATGGTGAAATCGGTTTTTTCAAAAAGTTTGTCATTAGTAAGTTATGTGCGTTTGAAGTTTAAGGGTGAAAAGGAAAACGGGTCAAATGACCTTTTTACCCCTGGGCGGATTTGTTTGAATAAAATACGATGGTGGACACGTGTCGGATGATGACCTTAAACAGATTGAAACCGTGGCCAACAACAATCAAACACCAAAACAAACTTGAGACGAGATTTACTTAGATCTCTATCTCATCTTTGTGACGCTTCCTCTTCAACCTCCTCATTTTCTTCTTCTTCCACTGTACCGTAACTACCGTAACAACAACAATGTTCACACATCAGTTTATATTAAACAAAAAAAGTGAGCTGCAAATGCGACAGTAACAAAAAAAATAAAGATGAAGCTACGTGCAAATTCTTATAAACATCATACTAGTATATACTATATACATTTCATAAAAATAAAATTGTACCTTATGTTGGATGACTTTTTTCGTTTTTCTTATTTTTTTTGAATATGTGATTTTTGAAAGTTATATTTTTCTAAACCATTACTAGACGAAACAAGACCTGGCCCCGGTTAGACCCGGCTATATCCAGACAAGACCCGGTTATATCCGGCCAAAACCAGGATATTCCGGCCAAGACCCGCCTTATCCGGTTAGCTCCGGCTATATCCGCTCAAGACCCGGTTATATCTGGCCAAGACCCGGCCTTATCCGGCTATATCGGCTCAAGACCCGGCTTTATCCGGCCAAGACCCAGGTTTACCCGGTTAGATTGTATAGTCTTTTTTTATTCACATGTTGTGTTTTCAAAGATATATAAGTAATACGTTTACTGTGAATCTTGTAGTTAGTGGTCAGTTTTTGTTACATGATTTAGAACGATAGATCATATGATGAAAACATTTAATTCATACAAATGTAAATGTTCACTGATACTTCAAATGTAACATTTGCACCATCTAGTAAATCATTATATAGTCTTCTGAAATCCTTAAGCGGGCATCACGAAACAAACGGGTCACATCTTGAAGTGACCCGCTTACAAGACCGGAAACAGTACTAGTGCCACATGCTACACACACCACATTTCCATAGAGTCCTTTTAGAGGTGGATTTTTGAACTTTGATCGAGTGTTGACTGAAAAGGTCAAACGTAGTTCAAAGTCCAATGGTTTCACGTCGAATGCCTTGACCCATGACCTATATACATGAGATGCTATTTCGTCAAGAGTAGTGCAACCAGAATCATCTGTGAGTCCGGCCACATTCTTTAGACGGGCTTGAAATTCACGGCTTAACCAATTACACTTTCGTCATATAAACTGTTACTAGAACATTGTTTTGACCTTTTTCCTTACCCCCTCTTTGCATTAACATTGTTACTAAGATTGAAAACCATCATTTCAAATGTAAACAACAAAAAGTAGAGTAATCGTAATATATTTATTTCCACAACACTAAAACACGAAATCCAATTTTCTAATAGTATTGGTTACTTTTTGTACTTATGTCATCACGGATACATTCCTTAATCAAACCGATCACGAAATCTCACGATTTGCATACTCCATTAATCTGCTTCCTGGACAACTGTTTGGATATTGACAGAAAGTAAAGGACGGTAGTTTGCGTTATACACATGCAAATGGTATTAGTTGACAATAGAAAAGGATAAGTAGTGTACCTTCTTCCTTTATAAAGGTGATTTTGCAGCTTAATTGATCAAGAGAAAGCGCTTTCAACAATGAATTCAAGTCACTGAAGTGTTGTTCGTCGTCTTTGTCAAAGTAAATCAGCACAAACTTAATATTAGTTTGGCCCTCATCCTCTTGTTGAAGTAGTTTCTCATATGTATACTGGAGAGAAAAGATCAAATACATTATTTGATTTTTGCATAGCAACAATGGAAATGAAATAATACATCAACTAGCGGATAATTAACATTTCACCAACGTAAACACATATAAACCTTACCTCAACAACATCACCTATTTCTGTATAATGATATAGTACTAAAGTTAGAGATCGAGGCCGACAACACCAAAGCACAGCATCAACAAGAGCTACATAAACGGATGATTCCCTTATATTAGTTGTATAGTATGTCTCTACCAGATCAACATGCTCGAGTTCATAAGCTGGTGACTGCATCAGCCTCAACTCCTCAACATCTATGAGCTTAAGACAATTGTTAAACACAACTTTGTGTCAGAGATTATTTTATATCATTGTTTATGAGCAAGTAAAAACACATAAATTGCTGATAAAATAAATGAATTCAAGAAGATCGATACCCAGTTAATGGACAACTCTAAAACTTTGAAAGTGCTATTCTTGTCCAGAAAATGCCTCAACTTCTGGAACCAAAGAGTGTCTAAATACTTGTATGTGTGACATTTCATACATCATTTCGCTAGGCATGAATCCTTCATTGATAAAGTTGTGAACCTGTGACTATTTTGGTCACAATACTCGAAGAAATGTAAATTGGGTGCATTTAAATCAATTTCTTCCAAATCGTAGGCCAAGTTTAGTCGCAATGTCTTCAAGAACAAGAAATGATTTGACAACTTCAGATTGGTGATATGAGATGAGAATTCTATGGACAAAGTTTCGATAAATGGGAAGTTGGATAAGAAGTCACTGAAACTTTTTATGGGAAAGCCGTGGTAAAAAAATGTTTGTAGGTTTCTGGATGAGGCTAAAGACATTGAAGGTGCTTTGTCTGAATAATTCTCTAAAAGAAAAAAACTCAGATTTGGAGCATCAACATCTATTCTCTCAAGTCTACTCCGACAGTAAATCTCAACTTTTCGAAGATTATGATGCCTTTTAACACAAAACGTTTTGAAACCATAACAAGATTTCAGAATAATTTCTTCAAGAATAGGGCAAGATTTGGTCAGATACTTGATCACACTGATATGAACCGGATCGATAATAAGATAAAAGTACAATAAAGATAGAGTAATCGACATTCGAGAGGTCGAATAAGCTCTCCCAATGGTTTATATTAGTGAGATAAACCGACTCCCCAATTGATTAACAAACCAATACTTCATATTCATTCAACATAATAAGAATTACAATCCTAATACCCTATTTATAATAGACTTAACCTAATGCCCTAACTTTCTCACCAAGAAATATAATAAAAGGAAACTAAATAAAATAAATAATTAATAATAATAATATAATAATGCAGGATCGTATCAATACTCCCGCCCCCCAAAACNTTTTTTTTTTTTTTTTTTTTTTTTTTTTTTTTTTTTTTTTTTTTTTTTTTTTTTTTTTTTTTTTTTTTTTTTTTTTTACCCTAGAATCGAACAGCTCTGATACCAATTGATACGAACCAATTTGATATAGAGATAAAAAGAACGGAACAAGATAAATAGTTTATATTGATGGGATAAACCGACCCCCCGATTGATTAATAAATCAATGTTTCATATTCCTTCCACATAATAAGAATTACAATCCTAATACCCTATTTATAATAGACTTAACCTAATGCCCTAACTTTCTCACCAAGAAATATAATAAAAGGAAACTAAATAAAATAAATAATTAATAATAATAATATAATAATGCAGGATCGTATCACACACCCTCTTCTATCAGGAGAAACGTAAGCGACAACAACCTCAATGACTTGAATTTCACAACGCCAATCATCAAGGACGAAGGCAACTCACACTTCTGCAGTGTCAAAGATGTTAACGAAGAGGCAGATAAGAGTGTATTAGGCAAACGAAACATTGGCAGCTGCAGATTTCCGCGATAATAATTGAATTGAATATCCATCATTTGCAAGCCTTATTCAAGAACTAAATCAACACAATGTTCAAAAAGTTCAATTTCTTCAAAATTTATGATTGTTGCAGAGATATTGAGTGTGTGTGCACTAATGTTCTGCTCGCAGAATCTAGACACTGTATATTCTACATATTTATAAAACTTCTCCATGACATCATCATACTCTCTAGAAAACAAATAATTCCAGTCGTCGTACGTAAAATTCAAAAACGGACAAGAAGCCGTTAAAGCAAACCATTCCTTAGACAACACACTTACTCGAACACACGATATAGGATCATCCAGAAGATACGATAGTATGTGATGGACAATAAAGTCAGGAAGCATTGAAATCCTGTCCGTTGTATCTACTGTGTTCTCATCCATCTTCTTTTTTGACCCTAATGAAAGCAAATCCCATGAATCAAGCTACTGAACAAGGAATGGAAAAACCACATAATCGCTTAAAGTTTTAAATGTAAAACCACACAGTTGCACATTATGTCAAAATAAAGAGTCATCATAAACATTCATACACCGAAAAATATAAATTTTATATGATACAAGTATAATACTATACAATCAACCTCAACTTCAATCAAGTTTCCATTACACGTTCTTCTTCAAAAGTTAGCTTTGGGAGCATTTGGGCTTTGCTTTTGTGTCATCAAATTCGTAATTAACCAAAAACCTTTTTAAATGGACTCGACTGAAAACTTCCAATAAATTTTCTAATGCATTTTTCACAAAAAAGAAAACAAAAATTAATAACAAACACCATCTTCTGAAGTGCTTTACTTACAAGTGCTTTCTAACAAGCTAGAGAGATATCAGCAAATTCACATCTTCGAGAGAGTGTTGCACAAATATTTTTAGGGTGGCCTTGTACATATTCTTTTATCATTAGCACAAAATTTCGAACCATAAATATCTTTTTTCGCTAAACTAAAGATGCGTCGTAAAGAAAGAAAGTAGCCCAAATATATTACGTAGTATTAGGGTTTCACGAACAAGAAACAACACTTTTAAAAAGAATTAAACTACGGTACTCAAATTTAGGTGTGGCCCGTGCCATACCTGGCTCTTAAGTGGGTGCGTCCCTTCAAACACCTTCAGGGACGGACTCAGGATTTTTGAGAGGGTGTTGCACAAATTTTTTTTAATGACCGTGAGTACTAAAGTTGCCCGATAAAGAATTTATTAGGTAAAATTGGGTGTTGCACGAGCCCAGAAAAGGCATATTTTATAAAAAAAATTTACACTTCGTGACCTAAAATTGGGTGTGGCCCGTGCCACACCCGGCTCCCATGTGGGTCCGTCCCTGAACACCTTCTTAAAGTATATGAATTACAAGCATGAGTTGTTCATTGAGGAATTTCATCCAAAAGTCGGGCGTGCAGAAACAGAAAGCCAATATCTTAACCTCACCACTTATTAACATATGCACTAAGCCAATAACATTATAGAATGCATAATATATACAACTGAAACAAGCCAGATATATAATTTAGTACTGTACATTACGAAAAAAAAAGTATATTATTGAGACATGTTATCAAACGCAATTCATTAGAAAATTTACCTTGTTGATACCGTTTAGAATAAGCAGAATGAAGTAAACGAGTATTGAGTTCGAAGTGACTATCGATGTTGAGGGGATGTTGTTTAACCTTACTTCTTGGGCCGGCTAATGGACTTATTTAACTTTAAAAATTTAAATTAGCTCAAAATTTTGAGCTTATCACTTTGGGGTGTTAAGTGTATGGTTTGAAACAAAATAAATCGATGAATAAATCACGGAACTGAATAAAATCGAACCAAAATCTTTGGTTTGGTTTGCTTAGTTAAGAAGTGTGCATGTACCAATTTTTTTGGGACTTAATAAACTTGTAATTGACTATGTTCTGTCTAGGTTACCGGGGGCTGTAGAGAGCGAGTCTTTGGGGTATCTCCGTGAGAGTTCCTGACCTTTTCTATGACCATCCTCAAATGTATATTTAGTGAGGTTAAATTTTAGATTTTCTATGAGGAAATAAGATGCCTATCCATTAGGCATTTAGGCCAACCTTAATGGAGGTTATATCTAGGATGGCTAACTATTATGTTACAAGGAGTGCTAGACTCACTCACATTTTACAAAATTTCTTCCACACAATGAGGTGGTATGCATCTTAGCCACTCATGTGAGAGCATTAATTGACCAAGTGAGAGCATTGAGTGGCTAAGATGCATTCCACCTCATTATGTGGGAGAAATTTTGTAAAATGTGAATGAGTCTAGCATTCCTCGTAACACCAAAACAAACTTGAGACGAGATTTACTTAGATCTCTACCTCATTCTCTTCTTCTTCCACTGTACCGCAACAACAACAATATTCACACATCAGTTTATATTAAACAAAAAAAGTAAGCTGCAAATGCGACAGATTTTTAACATCATAAACTATATACATAAAACAACAATTTAACCACAGATTTTTAAACTATATGCATTTCAAAAAAATAAAATTGTACCTTACGTTGGATGACTTTTTTCATTTTTCATTTTTTTTTTTTTTTGAATAGACGAAAAAGACCCGGCCATATCCGCCTAAGACCCGGATAGACCCGGTTTTATCCGGTTAGACACGGTTTTATCCGGCCAAAACCAGGATATTCCGGCCAAGACCCGGCCTTATCCGGTCAGACCCGGCTTTATCCGGACAAGACCCATGTCTATCCGGTTAGACCCGGGTTTATCCGGCCAAGAGCCGGCTTTATCCGGTTAGACCGGGCTTTATGCGGCGAGACCCGTTTATATCCAGCCAAGACCCGCCTTTATCCGGCTATATCCGCCCAAGACCCGGCTAGACCCGGCTATATGTGTACCCGTAATATTTGAGTTAGAGAGGGTAGCTGTGAACATTTGTATTGATATGTGCCGGTTTTAAATATTACATTGTATAGTCACTTTTTTTTTTATTCATACAGGTGTACAAAAACTTGTAGTTAGTGGTCAGTTCTCGGTACATGATTTAGAACGATAGATCACATGATGCAGAAATTTAATTCATACAAATGTAAATTTTCACTGATACTTCAAATGTAACATTTACACCATCTAGTAAATCATTATATAGTCTTCTGAAATCCTTAAGCGGGCATCACGAAACAAACGGGTCACATCTTGAAGTGAACAAGACCGGACACGGTGCTACTGCCACATGCTACGCACACCACATTTCCATATAATCCTTCTTTTAAAGGTAGATTTTTGAACTTTGATCGAGTGTTGACTGAAAAGGTTAAACGTAAGTTCAAAGTCCAATGGTTTCACGTCGAATGCCTTGACCCATGACCTATTTACATGAGCTGCTAGCTCGTCAAGAGTAGTGCAACATGAAAGATTTGTGGGTCGGCCACGTTCTTTAGAGTTTAGACCCTTAAATAGCTGTAACAGTGTAACGCACTAACGTTTAACTCGCCTAGCCAGATCAATTCATTGCTTATCTTCTTTTCATGGGTCCCGCGCCTTCTATATACACAAACAGTATCACTATAATGTACGTTTTCAGCCTGATGGAAGGGGGGCATGAGCATTTAAACAAGAACTAACACATCAATAACCTAAGGGGTCATAAAGAATAGAAAATTCTCTAAGGCCCACTACTTTGTGAAGATACGCTCTTCAAACTTGTATCTCAGTATCTTCGAATGGCCTTGTTATAGATACCTAGATAATTTTCACAAATCCCTTGCTCTTTAGTTCTCAAGCATTATCATGTCAAATATTCATCCCTAACAGTTATATGCCCAAAATGAGCCTTTATGTGCCGGTCTCTTGTCGTCCAAATCTGCCCAGAGTATATGCATGCTGGCCTAATTATTGTTCAGAATATGAACGAGGAGTGATATAGTCACAAAAAAGTTTCCACAAAGAAGTCTCACAAACTGATGTGGCGGAGTGTGATTGGTTCAATGAGAGAGAGAGGAGAGAAACTCACCAATGACAAGCCGCCACATCAGTTTGTGGGACTTCTTTGTGGAAATTTTTTTGTGACCATATCACTCCTCAATATGAACACACATTGTCCTTTACTGGCACTTTCGACATTAGAAGGTTCACATATACCGCCTAAGGTAAACGCAGTAAAAAGAAACGATTGCAGCCCTGGTAAAGAAAACCAGATATTATATAAGACACCAGCCTATCAGCAAACCATCTCCACAGTGGCATAGCAGTAAGGTGTCGCAGAAGTCTCCGAAGAGAACACGGTTCAAACCTCTGGGTGAACATCTTACGATGGCCAAGGAAAAGTTCGTAAAGGCCATAAAAATACCGGTTAGGCCGCGTACATCAGAGCCAAAAAGGCTCGACTTCCCCAGCTAGCCCTGAACATCTTCTACATATACCCATACATCAAACAGCTTTAAAATAATAGAACTATTTGGGCAATTGGAATGCAGACACTTATGCAACACTAAAAAACAAAAGATAGTTGAAATCCACGGCTTAACCAATAATGGAAACTTGAACACTGTTTTGACCTTTTTCCTTGCCCCTCTTTGCCTTAACATTGTTACTTAAACTCAAAATCATCTTTCAAATATAAACAACAAAAAGCAGAGTAATCGTAATAGATTTACTTACACATGTTCACTAATCAATCTATAGGAATTTTACCAAACACGAAATCCGATTTTCTACTGGTACCGGTTACTTTTTGTACTTCTGTCATCACGGATACATTCCTTTATCAAACCGATCACGAAATCTCACGATTTGCATACTCAATTAATCTGCTTCCTGGACAACTGTTTGGATATTACAGAAAGGACGGTAAATTCAAGTCAATGAAGTGTTGTTCATCTTTGAAAGAGGAAATCAACACAAACTTCATATTAGTTTGGCCCTCATCTTCTTGTTGAAGTAGTTTCTCATATGTATACCGGAGAGAAGATCAAATACATTACTTGATTTTTGCATACAAACTAGCGGATAATTAACATTTCACTAACGTAAACACATATAAATCTTACCTTGACAACATCACCTTTGTCAATAAAATGATTTAGTACTAAAGTTAGAGATCGAGGCCGACAACACCAAAGCACAGCATCCACAAGAGCTACATAAACGGATGATTTCCTTATTTTAGTCAGTATGTGTGTACCAGATCAACATGCTCGAGTTCATAAGCTGGTGACTGCATCAGCTTTAACTCCTCAGCATCTATGAGCTTCTGTAAGACAATTGTTAAACACAACTTTGTGTCAGGGATTATTATATATCATGGTTTAGGATGTGAGCATGTAATCTCGTTCATTGCTCCATTCGAATACACAGAAACATGAAGGACCAAAATTGCACGTTGTAAAGATAATAACCGAATAGCGGTTAAGTTAGTTTAGTTAGTTAATGACAGTTAATTCGGTTTAGATCCGAATGGTTGTGTTGTTTGGGTCATGCCCATTCGAACAAACACATCCCTTAGTGAAAAGACACAATGGTTCAATGACAACCTTTCTTGTCCTATATATACTCGACATTATGTAACAGAAATTCAGTTAGACGATTTAATAAAGTTATCTAGTTTTACTTTGCAATTTCATATCGATTCTTACTCATATTTGGGACGAACATTTGGCATCAAGAGCCTCACGCTCGCTACAAAAAAAACCATTCATTCATTTCGAAACCATTTTTAGCGAGACCAAACAGAAACCAAAGACAAAATAAGAAAACAGAACGCGACGTACAACCTAAAGGGACGTTGCCTAGATAACTTAGACGCAAGGAAAGTAGTGCACGATTGTACTTGTGTAGAAATTGCATTCGACAAGGCACCAAACGAAGTGGTGACTTGAAAGTTTGTGTTGGATTGATTCTCAACGCGACAAAACAAGACAAAGGAAACTTTGTTACAAATTTTGTTGGCCTTCACATATCATACAGTAAAACAAAGACCTCTTTGTTGCGACAAAGGTGGAAGAAGAAGACGTACGCTTGGATAAAAAAAAAGGACGTTGCTTGGATTGTAGAAAAGGTATACCGAATAACAAAACAATCGAGGATTGTTTTGGATTAACGCTTGCAATACATAGACACGGTGTGGAACAAAGAAGAAGAAGTATTGTGAAACGCGGACAAGCAACAAGGGCAACAAGGATTTCACTTGTTGACATACTACCATCGAGTAGTAGAACAAAGACAAGCAATTCGCTTGGTCTTTTTGAAGGAAAATACCGAGGGTATTTTGTAGGACTTGAGAGTCCACTTAGATTCGGAAACAATGACAACAAGAAAACCAAACTTGTTGTTTACAAAAGGAACTTGCGAGTTTCTTTTTTGAAAAAATAAATCCGAGACAAATAAAATTGTCTAGGGTTCAACTTGTTTTCATATCGACACAAAGAAGAAGGAGAACAACGTGATACAAACTTGTGTTTATTAAAGGGAAACAACTCGGCACAAATTAGTGTATATCGATTTGTTTGAAGGCAAGAACCATGGAAAAGAAAACTATAGTTGGTATACTCGAGTACTGACAAGAAGGAAATACGCGTGTGGCAAACACACAAGGTCACAATATAATCTCAAACTCTTTGGATTTCATTTCATATTTATAGTATAGATACTTAGTTTATACTATTAGAAATCCATAGTACTTATTAGGATTTCCCGGAAAACTATTTCTTGTTCCCGTAGTATTAAGTAATACCACACTAGTTAGAATTCCTACACACATAGAAAGTGAAGATTATAAACATTTCCAAGATGCCTAGTGACGATGCGAATAACAATAACACCGTAGTGAAACCCATAACACCCATTGCACAATACCAATGCCCCAAACTTAAAACCACAAACTATACGGTATGGGCAATCCAAATTAAGGTCATACTAGAAGCACATGGATTATGGGAAACTATAGAACCTAAGGAAAATACGCAAGTAGAAGATAAGAAGGACAAGGCAACACTTGCCCTCTTATATCAAGCATTGACGGAAGATGTAATTTTACAAGTAGCTAGTTGCAAAACGGCAAAAGAATTATGGGAATCATTGAAAAAGAGACACGTTGGAGAAGAAAGGGTGCAACAAGCACGCTTACAATCATTAATGATTGGATTTCAGACTCTTCAGATGTAGGAGGATGAAAGTGTGGATGCATTTATGGCCGAATTAAACGGCTATGCCACGAAGGCAACAGAATTAGGAAAGACTTTGGATGAATCACTATTAGTACGAAAACTATTAGATTCCACACCAGATAGGTTCATTCAAATTGTAGCATCCATAGAACAGACAAACGATCTTGATAACATTATGTTAGATGAGAACGCTGGAAGACTTAAGGCATTCGAGGAAAGAATTAAACTCCAAAAGGGAGGACAAGTAGAAAGCCAGGATAATTTATTGTTTGCACAAGGCGAACACTCTAAGAGAGGAAAACGTTTTTTCAAACGCGGTGGTAGATCAAACCACTCACGAGGAAACCGGCAGAATAAGGGAAATAGAAACAACTCGAATGGAGGAAACTCATCCCATAGAGATAAATCTAATAATAATAATAAACCAGTATGGGATAAAAGTAAGGTTACATGTTACAACTGTGGAAAATTAGGCCATGTAAGGAATGAGTGTAGAAAACCATCAACAAATCAGGAACAATCAAACCTTATCTTAGAAGACGACGAACCATCACTACTAATGGCTACATACGAAACCGATGAAGTTTTGTTAAATGAAGGTCAAATACAACCCCAAAAATATGATACAACAGATGCTAGCATATGGTATTTAGATAATGGTGCAAGTAACCATATGACCGGAACCAAGAGTCATTTTAAAGATATTGACGAAAGCATCACTGGATGCGTTCGTTTTGGAGATGGATCGTATGTAGAGATAAAGGGAAGAGGTTCAATACTGTTAGGATGTAGGAACCAACAACAAAAGATAGTTTCAGATGTTTACTACATTCCAAACCTCAAAAGCAACATACTTAGTCTAGGACAACTTACTGAAATAGGTTGCAAGATCATCATGGATGAAAATAAACTGACTTTGTATGATAAGAATAAGACCTTATTGATGAAAGTAGCACGATCTAAGAATCGACTTTACAGTATCAAACTACACATTAAAGCACCTATATGTCTCTTAGCAAACGTAGATAACCAAGCATGGTTATGGCATGCTAGATTAGGTCATCTGAACTTTGACGCCTTAGATAAGATGACAAGAAAAGGTCTAGTAGAAGGAATACCAAGGATAAAACATGCAGGACAGATATGTGACGCATGTTTATTGGGAAAACACATTAGAACACCATTTCCAAACAAAGCTAAATTCAGATCTAAGAACCCGTTGGACTTGGTATATGGAGATCTTTGTGGTCCCATAAGCCCAGCCACACATTCGGGAAAGAAGCTCATCTTCTTGTTAGTTGATGAATGTACACGTTTCATGTGGGTCTACTTTCTCACATCGAAAGATCAGGCATTCAACACATTTAAGGAATTTAGGCAAAAGGTTGAAATGGAGTTGAAAATAAAGGTAAAGATGCTAAGAACAGATAGAGGAGGAGAATTTACATCAAATGAATTCACCAAGTACTGTAAAGAGAATGGCATAGCAAGACAGTTGACAGCACCATACTCACCACAACAAAATGGTGTAGTAGAAAGAAAGAATAGGATAGTTTTATCAACTACTAGGAGTGTGATGAAAGCAATGAAGTTACCCTTAACTTTTTGGGCGGAAGCAGTTAGACACGCTATTTACATACTCAACAGGGTACCTACGAAGGCCCTGGAAGATAAAACACCATATGAAGCCCTCTACAACAGAAAACCAAATCTGGAATACCTAAGGATATTCGGATGCACAGCTTATGCTAAAATAACAATACCTCACTTGAAGAAGTTAGATGATAGAAGCATACCGATGATTTACTTAGGAGTAGAGGAAGGATCAAAAGCATGTAGGCTTTATGACCCAGTAGAGAAAGAATAAACATGTTAGTAGGGACGTGAAGTTTATGGAAACAAAACCGTGGGATTGGGATAAAAGTGGAGAGGATACAAGTTCACAAGACACATTTTGGGCTAGTTTTGTGGCAGACGAAGTTGACAATGAGAATCCTATACCCGTCAACTTAGATAACAATGACAATGTGTATCAAATACCGGATCCAACATCAGATCCAGACTCACCAATCACACCACCAACATACAACTATGCCCCTAACTCAGAAGATGAAGTAGAAGCTACTTTTAGTTCTTTAGGTAGCTCAAGACAAAGATATGATCATAGCCCAATTCGAGGTTTAAAAGATTTAGCAGAAATCTATGAAACTGCACAACATGTAGAAGCACCAAGCTTATTCTTTACAGAAGAAGAACCTCGAAATTTTAAGGAAGCATCAAAAGATAAGAAGTGGATTGAGGCCATGGAGATTGAATTAGATTCCATTAACAAGAATAACACATGGACCCTTACCACATTGCCAACTAATCAAAAGGCAATCGGACTCAAATAGGTTTATAAAACCAAGAGAGATGCTAAAGGACAGATTGTTAAGTATAAGGCAAGGTTAGTAGCGAAAGGCTACATACAAGAACAAGGAATAAACTTCGATAAAGTATTTGCACCAGTTGCTAGGATAGAAACAGTTCGTTTAATATTAGCACTAGCAGTATATCATGGTTGGCAAGTACACCACTTAGATGTAAAATCAGCATTCTTGCACGGAGAACTGAAGGAAGAAGTCTATGTTACACAACCTGAAGGTTTCATTCAACAAGGAAACTCAGGTAAAGTCTACAAGCTCACCAAAGCTTTGTATGGCTTGAGACAAGCTCCTCGAGCTTGGAACGTGAAGCTTGATCAAAACTTGAAGTCTTTAGACTTTAAGAAATGTAATCTCGAACAAGCAATTTATACAAAAAGAAGCAAGACTTCTACACTTATAGTTGGAGTATATGTAGATGATTTGATAATCACCGGCACTCCAAAGAAGGAAATCGACTTGTTCAAATCTCAGATGAAAGATAAATTTGAAATGAGCGACTTAGGGTTGCTAGCTTATTATCTTGGGATAGAAGTTACACAGACAGGTGGAGAGATTACAATTAAGCAAACAGGATATATTAACAAGATCTTGAAAGAAACAAATATGATGGACANTATGTAGATGATTTGATAATCACCGGCACTCCAAAGAAGGAAATCGACTTGTTCAAATCTCAGATGAAAGATAAATTTGAAATGAGCGACTTAGGGTTGCTAGCTTATTATCTTGGGATAGAAGTTACACAGACAGGTGGAGAGATTACAATTAAGCAAACAGGATATATTAACAAGATCTTGAAAGAAACAAATATGATGGACATTAATGATACAAAGATACCTATGGATCCCGGCACTAAGTTGGTCAAGGCGGAAGATGGAAACCCAGTTGACGCAACTTACTACCAAAGCTTAATTGGAAGTCTTAGGTACTTACTACACACAAGACCAGATCTTAGTTATTCGGTCGGACTACTCAGCAGATTTATGCAAGACCCGAAGGACCATCACCTGAAGGCAGTTAAACAAGTAATCCGATACATCAAAGGAACAAAGGAGCATGGCATTATATACAAGAAAGAAGGAGGCTGCAAGATTACAGGTTACAGCGACAGTAGTTATGGAATCAATACCGATCAAGGAAAAGGAACTACTGGAATCGTATTTTACTTTGGAGAGTCACCTATTACTTGGTGTACTCAGAAACAACCTACAGTGGCACTATCATCATGTGAATCAGAATTCATGGCAGCTACTGGAGCAGCATGTCAAGCTTTATGGTTGAAACAACTTCTTAGTGAACTAACTGGATGGCAAGAAGAGAGAATAACGCTTAGAGTTGACAACATATCAGCAATAGCACTCGTGAAGAACCTAGTATTTCATGGAAGGAGCAAACACATTGACATTCGCTATCATTTCATTCGGGAATGCGTAGAGAATGGACACATCAACGTAGAACACGTTAATGGAGAACTTCAAAGAGCAGATATTTTAACAAAGGCCTTACCAAGACTCAAGTTCGTGACTATGCGACAAATGCTCGGAGTTCAAGACTTAGGACGAAGCAACGATCAAGATTAAGTAGGAGAATGTGAGCATGTAATCTCGTTCATTGCTACATTCGAATACATAGAAACATGAAGGACCAAAGTTGCTCGTTAGAAACTTTATAATCGAATAGCGGTTAAGTTAGTTATGTTAGTTATATTAGTTGTTAGTTATAGCGGTTATAGAACCGAATGGGTGTGATGTTTGGGTTTTACCTGTTCGAACAAAACAGAACCAACACAACCCTTTTAGTGAAAAGTCGCGATGGTTCATGGCAACCATTCGATGCCTATATATACTCGACATTATGTAACAGAAATTCAGTTAGACGATTTAATAAAGTTATCTAGTTTTTACTTTGCAATTTCATATCGATTCTTACTCATATTTGGGACCAACATTGTGCATATCTTGCAACTTCTCCACACTTAATTTCTCCTTTAGTTTTCCAAATAGATTTCTGTTTGAGCAGACATGCCTTTCAAGGTGTTTGCTTATGTACGAGACTCTGTCCCATGTTCCTTCATCAGTGCCATCAACCATGAAATCAGTTGGTAGATGTACACTTTCAGGGTACAGAATCTGAGTGTGCACTGTCTCAGAGATCTTTTCTGAGTTTGCAGTTTCAGAAGTCTTCCCTTTGTTTAGACAATTGATGGCAGTATGTCCCCTTATTCTGCATTCATATCACTTGTATCTCCTGTGCTTGTTAGAGTCATTATGGGACTGTGGAAGTGCATGGTTGTAAACTTCAATCTCCTCTATCTTTTTTCTAAGCATTTCTTTGCAATCTTTTGAGATTTGCCTTATGCAATTTCCAAGTCTTGACTCCCTTTCTCTTCTCATTTGTCTTTGAATAAACTGAACTTGCAGTCTTCTCCTCATGGGCCTCCCAGTTTTGCTCTGATGCCAATTATTAGAATGGCCAAAACCTTTGTTTTGCAGTCTTGACCATCTATGATCAAGGTATGAGTTTGTGTTCACCATTTTTGTGATAGACAAGTGTGAGTGTATGTGAAAGTATGTGTGTGCAGAATAGTATGCAAGTGATAGACAAGGACAGAAATATTTGGAGGGAAAGCAACTATATTAACTCTAATATTGATAATTATAACTGTCATTACATGATCTTATATATACTATATGAACAGGCAGGGGGCGGAACTACCCCTGAACTTTTACCTGGCAGTGGAAATTTTTTTTTAGTTTTATGTTTTTCGTACTATCTTTTGTATTTCGCGACCCCTGAAACAAATTTTCGCTACCCCTAAACAAATTTTCGTACTATCTTTCGTATTTCGCTAGCCCACTAAATGTTTAAAAAAAAATAATTAAAAAAAAAACCATGCAAAAAACATACATTAAAAAAACATACAAATGAAAAAAAGGTTACAGAAAAAATTAGACTCAAATTGATAGTAGGCTACTAGCTTGGGCCTTATTATTAAAACTCATGTAGTGGACTAGTGGGCTTGGACCAACTTAAAAAAAAAGGATTAAAAATCAGAAAAAATTTGAGTTCGTTTTTTATGCACACTTGATGGAAGAAATTTTAGGCCACACAAATTGTCTCTCAAAACATCTTCAAAAAAAGAGTCGAGACTTGTTGGAATCGATTAAGTTGATTGAAGCAACAAAACAAGCATTGAATGATTTAAGACAAAATGGGTTTGATGATATGTTGAAAAAAGTGACTTCTTTTTGTGAAAAAAAAAGGTATTACGGTGTTGGATATGATGGGAAGTTATGGTAACTCAAGGAGCCGGAATAATGTCATTAGTAATCGACATCATTTTGAGGTTGAGGTTTTTAATACGGTTTTGGATATGCAAATTCAAGAATTTGGGAACCGGTTCAATGAGGTATCAACTACATTGGTAGAAAATATGTCGGGTTTGAATCCTTGTAATGGGTTTTCTAAGTTTGACATATCTAAGATAGTAGCCTTTTCTGAAATGTATCCGGATGATTTTAATATGAACGATAGCGGGTGTATTTTGGGTGAGCTTAAAATCTTTTATCACTCGGTAAAGGAAGATGATAGATTTCTGAATTTGGATGGGATTTGTCACCTAGCTCAAGTAATGGTGGAAACCGGAAAAAATCTCTCATTTCCTTTATTTTATCGGATTTTGAAGCTTGCATTGGTTTTACCGGTTTCAACCGCAACTGTTGAAAGATGCTTTTCTAAAATGAAGCTTATTAAAACGGATTTGCGGAATCGAATGGGGGACGGATATTTGAACAATGCTATGGTATGTGCTGTCGAAGGAGAGACATTTGACGAAGTAACGAATGAAGATGTAATGGTTCGTTTTCTAGCTATGAAAGACCGAAGAGGAGAGTTCTGAGATCTATTAGGTATTTGTTTAACTTATTCTATTATTGCGTTTTTTTAATTATTTAAATGTACGGTTAAAAAAAATTATGGTTAACTTTTTTTTCCGCTACCCCTGAAATTAGTTCCTGGTTCCGCCGCTGTGAACAGGCATGATACAAAGGGTTGTGATGGTTCAATAGAACCAACAGACATGTCCCTTTATCAATAACTGTCTTGTAACCGTATCTAACTAACTGTAACTGTCATTTCTGACTTATCTAACAATTGTCTAAGGTCTGTTGGCCTATGGCCAAGACCAAATGAATCTTGTAGCCCTATGTTTGATACATACATGGCTACAAACAAATAAAAAACTACTTAATAATAATTACAAATATGTAACTAAGGTTTGAACAACAGAAACTGAGGTTGATTGATCTTAATCTTCCAACAAAGGCTTAGATCAGTAGCAGTGTTTAGTCCAGCAAGCGTGTACATTTGACAATCAAAGGCCAAAGAGTCAGTACCATACAGATATAGATACCATAAAGACTAAGCCTCTAAGGTAGATCTACAACAGTTTTCCCATCTCAACATAGAAACTTTACCGGTCATCATAAAGATGATAAATTGATAAGGACAATAAAGATAAGTAAGTGGTAACAAATATCATAATAAGAAGAAGAAGGAAAAAATGTTCAGATGATAATCCTAACAATAACGACAATAACAATATCAAAAAAATATCATGACAAACCTAACAATTACAATTTCTAAAATATATCATGACAGCCGTACTATTTGCCATAATATTGCTATATAATTAACGAAAAATTAATGTCTTTGTTTTTGGAACCGTGGTTTGTCGATTGAGGAAGTGTATGCATTTTCTTCAACAAGAAAAGATTTTCCAACATAATTATTTCAGCTAAAAAAAACTTAATATTATGTCTTTTCATATATTTTCTATTTTTGTTTTGGGCCCTTGGCTTCTGACTTATCTATATGTATTTGTACCTTGTGATTCATATGAGGTCCTGAAGACAGGCACATATTTCACGCTTTTTAAGTAATGAATACACTTCTGCAGGACCTCAAATAAACAATGGAACTAAAATAAACAAAGCAAGTTTAGAAGTTTTTAGGATAATGATTTATGAATGTACGCAACGATATTGGAAGGAAGGGGAAAAAAAACGAAGAAGAAGAAGCAGCAAGATTGGCTAAAGTTGGAATCTGATGAGCCCCAATTCCATACATGTAATGCATTTGGTTTAACAAATCTGATCACATGTTTTGCAATAAGGTAGCACCCCTTCACTAGAGTATATACAACCTTGCAGTAGATTAAAGGGATAATTCCAAAAATAACCAAGTTTCCCAATCGATGGGGATTTTTGACCTTGGATTTGAAAGTTCTTAAACTAGCCATACGCCCCAGTTGCCAAAAACGTGTTGCCGCCATGGGACGCCATGTGTCGAAATTTTGGGCAACACCTCCTTTTTTTGGGCAACTTGGGACACTTGGCGTCCCATGGGCGGCGACACTTTTTTGGGCAACCGCGCGTATGGCTAGTTTAAGAAATTTCAAATCCAAGGTCAAAAATCCTCATCGATTGGGCAACTTGGTCATTTTTGGAATTATCCCTAGATTAAATCTACATTGAATTGAACTTCAACCATGTTGACTAAAAGATCGCAGATAGTAATGTGTCATGTGTCATGTTAAGCGATTAGATGCCTTAAAAGTTCCCCTATTTTGAGAAGGCAACGTGCGAACTAGCAAGTTAGCAGCATGCGGCGGATCACAGTGCACAAATCCATGGTTGAACATCACTTCATCAAATGTTCTACTGACCTGTATTGCGTAAAACAAATTTTAACCACAAACATTCACTAACTAAACAGCATGGAAAATAAATTGGATATTCGCTCCCAACAGGAAAATCAATCAACGCAGTAAAAAACATGGAAGACAGCCTTAGAACGGCTGCAACGAGCCAATTTGCAGTATAGAGAAAAGGAACCAACTGGCCTTGCTATGTCATGTGAGTTGATTCCAAGTTTTTGGATGCTCTTCAAATCATTGACTTAATTCTGTGCCTTCTACATATTCCATGGCAACAATTTTGAGGTACTCAAGTCATCTCTTTAGTTGGGAGAGTCAGGCATAGGCATCAGAATTCTGTAGACAGACCAACATTTGTAGTTATAGAAACATATAAATGCCTATGCCAAGACATGATATTTCTGTACATCTTGGTAATAATCCGTAGAGATGCTGTTATAATGAATTGGAGCTTTATATTTATCTGTTGATGATGTTGCAATAAGATTTTGTTTACATTGTAATATCTGTGACCCGAATAATCTTACTCATTGCTTGCATTAGTATTAGTTTAAACTTAAAGGACCAAAGATGTTAGAATGAAAGTTAATAACTTCCATGAAGGGTTACGTTGTTTCAATGGCAACGTTTCAGAAACTATAAATATGTAAAGATTTGTAACGTTTAAAGGTTAATCAATATAGACGAATATATATACTTATTCATTCTTTACTTTTGCAACTTAATATTATCGATCTAGAAGAGAGTTTGGGACAACAATTGGCATCAAGAGCAAGGATTATATATCGAAACAAAGTTCTGTTTCTACATCAAAAAAACCTTTACCGAGAAGCCATAGAAGGACGCAAGAAAAGAAAAGAACATCACGTTTTTTTTCTTTAGCGAGGAACAAGTTTTGTTTTCTTTATCTTCCAAAGGAAACAAATAATTTTGAATAAGGAGAAAGCGTAGAAGAGATAGTGCACGATCTCTTTTGCGTAGGAGTTGCAAACGTTTAACATCAAACGTTATTGGTGTCGAGGAAGAAATTGGAGACTTTGTGTGAAAGAATAAAACCGGTTGAAAACATACACAAAGCAAGAAACGTTGTTGGGAAGGAAAGCGTATATGTAGAACGAGGAGTACTCAAAGAGAAGTGTGTGGAGTTTTGTGTTGATACGAGTACACAAGACACATTTTGGGCAAGTTTTGTGGTAGAAGGAGTTGACAATGAAAATCCTACACCAGTCAACACAGACATCAATGATAACATTGATAACACGTATCAAGAACCAGACTCAATACCAGATCCAGTTACACCAATCACACCACCAACATACACCTACTACCCTAACTCAGAAGAGGAAGAGGAGGCTACTAATAGTTCGTTAGAGAGCTCAGATCAGAGATATGATCATACACTAGTACGAGGCTTAAAAGGTTTAGCAGAAATTTACGAGACTGCACAGCAAGTTGAAGCACCTAGTTTATTCTTCACTGAAGAAGAACCTCGTAATTATAAAGAAGCATCAGCAGACAAGAAATGGATTGAGGCCATGGAGATTGAATTAGATTCAATAAACAAGAATAAAACATGGATTCTTACTACATTGCCAGAAAATCAAAAGGCAATTGGACTCAAGTGGGTTTTTAAAACCAAGCGAGATGCACAAGGAAAGATCATACGATATAAGGCACGTTTAGTAGCAAAAGGATATGTACAAGAACAAGGAATAGACTTCGATGAAGTATTTGCTCCAGTTGCTAGGATAGAAACAGTACGGTTGATTTTAGCATTAGCAGCATATCATGGTTGGCAAGTTCATCACTTGGATGTAAAATCAGCATTTTTACATGGAGATTTAAAGGAAGAAGTCTACGTTACACAACCTGAAGGATTTGTACAGCCAGGAAACTCAGGAAAAGTATACAAGCTTATTAAAGCTTTATATGGATTAAGACAAGCACCGAGAGCTTGGAATGTGAAGCTTGATCAAACGTTAAAATCATTAGATTTTAAGAAATGTAATCTCGAACAAGCAGTTTATACGAAGAGAAACAAGAATTCTACGATTATAGTTGGAGTTTATGTAGAT
>LBNU01039332.1:37370-53744 GCA_014162995.1 Artemisia annua
TTGGACTTGGTATATGGAGATCTTTGTGGTCCCATAAGCCCAGCCACACATTCGGGAAAGAAGCTCATTTTCTTGTTAGTAGATGAGTGTACACGTTTCATGTGGGTCTACTTTCTCACATCGAAAGATCAGGCATTTAACACATTCAAGGATTTTAGGCAGAAGGTTGAAATGGAGTTGAAAATAAAGGTAAAAATGCTAAGAACAGTTAGAGGAGGTGAATTTACATCTATTGAATTCACCAACTACTATAAAAAGAATGGTATAGCAAGACAGTTGACATCACCATACTCACCACAACAAAATGGTGTAGTGGAAAGAAAGAATACGATAGTTTTATCAACTACTAGGAGTATGATGAAAGCAATGAAGCTACCCTTAACATTTTAGGCGGAAGCAGTCAGACACGCCATTTACATACTCAACAGGGTACCTACGAAGGCCCTGGAAGATAAAACACCATATGAAGCCCTCTACGACAGAAAAACAAATTTGGAATACCTAAGAATATTCGGATGCACAGCTTATGCTAAGATTACGATACCTCACTTAAAGAAGTTAGATGACAGAAGCATACCGATGATTTATTTAGGAGTAGAGAAAGGATCAAAAGCATGTAGGCTATATGATCCAACAGAGAAGAAGAAACATGTTAGTAGGGACGTAAAGTTTATGGAATCGAAACCGTGGGATTGGGATAAGAGTGGAGAGGATACAAGTTCACAAGACACATTTTGGGCTAGTTTTGTGGCAGACGAAGTTGACAATGAGAATCCTATACCCGTCAACATAGAAAACAATGACAATGCGTATCAAATACCGGATCCAACATCAGATCCAGACTCACCAATCATACCACCAACATACAATTATGCCCCTAACTCAGAAGATGATATAGAAGCTACTTTTAGTTCTTTAGGTAGCTCAGATCAAAGATATGATCATAGCCCAATTCGAGGTTTAAAAGATTTAGCAGAAATCTATGAAACTGTACAACATGTAGAAGCACCAAGCTTATTCTTCATAGAAGAAGAACCTCGTAATTATAAGGAAGCATCAAAAGATAAGAAGTGGATTGAGGCCATGGAGATTGAATTAGACTCAATCAACAAGAATAACACATGGACTCTTACCACATTGCCATCAAACCAAAAGGCAATCGGACTCAAATGGGTTTATAAAACCAAGAGGGATGCTAAAGGAAAGATTGTTAAGTATAAGGCAAGGTTAGTAGCAAAAGGCTACGTACAATAACAAGGAATAGACTTCGATGAGGTATTTGCACCAGTTGCTAGGATAGAGACAGTTCGTTTAATATTAGCACTAGCAGCATATCATGGTTGGCAAATACATCACTTAGATGTAAAATCAGCATTCTTACATGGAGAATTGAAGGAAGAAGTCTATGTTACACCACCTGAAGGTTTCATTCAACAAGGAAACTCAGGAAAAGTCTACAAGCTAACCAAAGCTTTGTATGGCTTAAGACAAGCTCCTAGAGCTTGGAATGTGAAGCTTGATCAAACTTTGAAGTCATTAGACTTTAAGAAATGTAATATTGAACAAGCAGTCTACACAAAGAGAATCAAGGCTTCTACACTGATAGTTGGAGTATGTAGAGATTTGATAATCACCGGCACTCCAAAGAAAGAAATCGACTTGTTCAAATCCCAGATGAAAGATAAATTTGAAATGAGCGACTTAGGGTTGCTAGCTTATTACCTTGGGATAGAAGTTACACAGACAGGAGGAGAGATTACAATCAAGCAAACATGATATATTAACAAGATCTTGAAAGAAACAAATATGACGGACAGTAATGATACGAAGATACCTATGGATCCCGGCACTAAGTTGGTCAAGGCGGAAGATGGAAACCCAGTTGACGCAACTTACTACCGTAGCTTAATTGGAAGTCTTAGGTACTTACTGCACACAAGACCAGATCTTAGTTATTCAGTCGGACTACTCAGCAGATTTATGCAAGACCCGAAGGACCATCACCTGAAGGCGGTTAAACAAGTAATACGATATATCAAAGGAACAAAGGAGCATGGCATAATATACAAGAAAGAAGGCGGCTGCAAGATTACAGGTTACAGCGACAGTAGTTATGGAATCAACACCGATCAAGGAAAAGGAACTACTAGAATCGTATTTTACTTTGGAGAGTCACCTATTACTTGGTGTACTCAGAAACAACCTACAGTGCCACTATCATCATGTAAATCAGAATTCATGGCAGCTACTGGAGCAGCATGTCAAGCTTTGTGGTTAAAACGACTTCTTAGTGAACTAACTGGATGGCAAGAAAAAAGAATAACGCTTGGAGTTGATAACATATCAGCAATAGCACTCGTAAAGAACCCAGTATTTCATGGAAGGAGCAAACACATTGACATTCGCTATCATTTCATTCGTGAATGCGTAGAGAATGGTCACATAAATGTGGAACACGTCAGTGAAGAACTACAAAGAGCAGACATTTTAACAAAGGCCTTACCAAGACTCAAGTTCGTGACTATGCGACAAATGCTCGGAGTTCAAGACTTAGGACGAAGCAACAATCAAGATTAAGGAGGAGAATGTGAGCAAGTAATCTCGATGTTACTTCTCAACATACTTCAAGGACCAAAGTTGTTCGTTATAAAGTTAATAACCGCTATGTCGGTTAGTTAGTTATGTTAGTTATTTTAGTTAGTTAGTTATGGCGGTTGACAAACCGAATGGTTGTGTTGTTTGGCTTGTACCTGTTCGAACAAACAGAACCAAGGGACACAACCTTTAGTAAACAAACACGATGGTTCACATGCAACCATTCGTTTACTATAAATACTTGAACATACGTATCATTTCAACAGTTAGACAATTTATAAAAGTTATCTAGTTTTACATTGCAATTTCTCATCGACTCTTACTCGTATTTGGGACCAACAGCCTAGTCAGAGAGACCAACTGAAGTTCTGATCTTGAAACAACCACAAATAAAAGCTGAAGAAACTAATTAAGCTGCATTAAAAAAAAAAGTTAAACTATATAGTATCCATAAAAAGGCAACAAACACGAGAGCTTTAAATTAAAAAGAAAATTTCAAAAAGTTCTTGCAAAACGAGACATCATGGATGACCTGTTTTTGTTTTTCATTGTAGACTTGATTACTCAACCTTTGTCACCTTAATCTTGATGTCATCCTTAGGCAAATTTCCACTTTTTATCAATTCTTATACTATTTTTACTCCCAGTTGAGATCACCTCTGCCGAAACAATGAGAATACCATTGGCATCCATATTAAAGCAAACTTTTATCCGTTGTTTCCATGCAGGGGCTGGCGAAATTCCAGAAAGAATGAAGTTTCCAAGGAAGATGTTTTGGCTTATATTTGTGCCCTCTCCCTGATATACGCGAATAGCTACGGCTGTTTGGTTATCAAAGGTAGTAAAATAATTGTCGACCTCCTTGATGACAGGTATGGGTGTGTTCCTGGGGATCACGACACTCATGATTCCCCCTAAAATTGCGATGCCGAGCGAGATAGGTGTCAAATCTAACAGTATCAAATACTTCACCTTTTTGTTCCCATAACCACTTAAGTTTGCAGCCAACACTGCTGCGCCATAAGAGACAGCTTCATCTGCGTTAATGCTCTTGCAAAGAGTTTTCCCATCAAAGAACTCCGTCAGCATTTGTTGTATCTTTGGAATCCGAGTTGACCCACCAACAATAACAACTTCGTCAACATCGTTCTTTTGCATATTCCCATCTCTCAAACAATTCTCCACATGCTTAATGCACATGGTGAAAAAACCACTGTTTAGATCCTCGAATTTTGCCCTACTGAACTTCGTTGAAAGATCAATTCCCTCATACAATGACTCGACTTCAATTGGTGTTCGAGTTGTTGATGAGAGATCCCTCTTTGCTTTCTCACACGCGACTTTCAACCTCGTCATTGCTCTGGCATTCTTACTCACATCCTTGTTTTCTTTCCTCTTAAATTCTTGGACTAAATGACTCACCATCAACTTGTCAAAATCTTCGCCACCCAAATAAGTGTCACCACCCACAGATTTAACAGTAATCATACCCGCATTATTGATTTTAAGAAGAGACACATCAAATGTTCCTCCACCCATATCAAAGATCAAGACATTTTTCTCTTTCGGAGATTTTATGTTACCAATCTTATCAAGGCCATATGCAATTGCTGCTGATGTTGGCTCATTAATCAAACGCATGACATTAAGGCTGGCTAGTTTACTAGCATCCATGGTTGCTTGTCGTTGCTTCTCATTGAAATATGCAGGAACAGTAATGACTGCGTCTGTAACTGTCGTCCCTAGATATGCTTCAGCAGATTCTTTCAGATTTTTTAGAATCATGGCTGATATTTCTTCGGGTGAAAATTTATGTCCCTCGGAATCGTGTTGATCAAATAAAACCATTGGCTTCTCGGCAGGCCCTTGAACTACCTAAAATGGCCACGACACAATGTCCTTCTGGACTCTAACATCACTGAATTTGCTTCCGATTAAACGCTTCACATCTGCCAAAAAAGGGTGCTAAATGCTAGGATTATATAACATATAAAAACTGTTGACCAAACTCATTTACTGAAAATTGTTCTTGTAGGGTTTCTGATTATTTGATTTTTCGCTGCCTCACCAATCAAGAGTTGTGTGCCATCCCACACAACACATGATGGGGTAATCCTGTTGCCTTCTTTATTGGGAATGATCTCAACACGGTTGTGTTGATCAAGCCAGACAGCAACACAAGAGTATGTTGTTCCAAGATCTATACCAACTGCTGTTTCTCGAACTCTTTTCGGCATCTTGATAGATCAAACATGCGCGTAAACCTACACAAAGGAATGATGATGAATGTAAAGGTTTATTGACGTATATAACCTATCAAAACTTAAAAGTCTTAGAAAGTGAATATACAGTTAAGTTAACATTAATATGTTAGGGATATTAATTAAAGATATTATGAGGATGGATATTTGAAAAGTCAAAATTACCTTTGAAGTTGAAAGATACATTTAATACACACTAATTAATATTATAAATTAGCTTAATAATAGATAATTTTTAATATAAAAGATTTGCTAAACACAAAACCTATAGATTGTGTTTAGAACCCTATTTAATTAGCTCNATCAAAGATCAAGACATTTTTCTCTTTCGGAGATTTTATGTTACCAATCTTATCAAGGCCATATGCAATTGCTGCTGATGTTGGCTCATTAATCAAACGCATGACATTAAGGCTGGCTAGTTTACTAGCATCCATGGTTGCTTGTCGTTGCTTCTCATTGAAATATGCAGGAACAGTAATGACTGCGTCTGTAACTGTCGTCCCTAGATATGCTTCAGCAGATTCTTTCAGATTTTTTAGAATCATGGCTGATATTTCTTCGGGTGAAAATTTATGTCCCTCGGAATCGTGTTGATCAAATAAAACCATTGGCTTCTCGGCAGGCCCTTGAACTACCTAAAATGGCCACGACACAATGTCCTTCTGGACTCTAACATCACTGAATTTGCTTCCGATTAAACGCTTCACATCTGCCAAAAAAGGGTGCTAAATGCTAGGATTATATAACATATAAAAACTGTTGACCAAACTCATTTACTGAAAATTGTTCTTGTAGGGTTTCTGATTATTTGATTTTTCGCTGCCTCACCAATCAAGAGTTGTGTGCCATCCCACACAACACATGATGGGGTAATCCTGTTGCCTTCTTTATTGGGAATGATCTCAACACGGTTGTGTTGATCAAGCCAGACAGCAACACAAGAGTATGTTGTTCCAAGATCTATACCAACTGCTGTTTCTCGAACTCTTTTCGGCATCTTGATAGATCAAACATGCGCGTAAACCTACACAAAGGAATGATGATGAATGTAAAGGTTTATTGACGTATATAACCTATCAAAACTTAAAAGTCTTAGAAAGTGAATATACGGTTAAGTTAACATTAATATGTTAGGGATATTAATTAAAGATATTATGAGGATGGATATTTGAAAAGTCAAAATTACCTTTGAAGTTGAAAGATACATTTAATACACACTAATTAATATTATAAATTAGCTTAATAATAGATAATTTTTAATATAAAAGATTTGCTAAACACAAAACCTATAGATTGTGTTTAGAACCCTATTTAATTAGCTCATATTTTTCTTAAACTATTTTTCTATCTTTCATATAGAAGGTGATAGAGTTTTATATAACTAAGCGTATGATTAGGAGTCAAATAAATAGGAAGTTGTATTAGGGAATGAAGTTTGTTCAACTTTAACTTAAGAATTGAATGATGATAAACATTAGAGCATTTATTATGGTGAATCTCCAAACTTACATGGTTCACTAAATAGAGTATATATATGTTGATCATGCATGATATACAGCTTTGACAAAAGACCGAAAAACTATTAATTGTTTTAGAGTAAATTACACCGTTCGTCCCTGTGGTTTGCTCCAAATCACTGTCGTAGTGCCTGATCTTATTTTTTTTTGCTTTTTTGCTCTTTATGGTTTACATATTGCACGCTGTCAGTCCTTATCGCTAACTGTCGTTATCTTCTCCGTTAGCTCCCAATCGTCACGTGGCAACTTTAGTCCATTAACCAAACTATCGTTTGCAACGTTAGTCCTTCATACCAACGACCGTTTTTAATTAACACAAATTTTGGTTTTCTTAAAAAAAATTCTTTTCTACACGTTTTTTTATCGTTTTCGCCCATTTTCATGCGTTTTCATCCGTTTTTCAATGTTTTCGTCCGTCGTTATATGTTTTTGTCCGTTTTTCTTACGTTTTCATACATTTTTATCCATTTTTATATGTTTTCTTACGTTATCATACGCTTTTATCTGTTTTTATAAGTTTTTGTCTGTTTTTATATATTTTCATCCGTTTTTTACGCTTTTGTCCGTTTTTCTTACATTTTCACACGTTTTCATCCGTTTTTATACGTTTCATCCGTTTTTATACGTTTTCACTCGTTTTCTTACGTTTTCACCCATTTTCTTACGTATCTATACGTTTTCTTACGTTTTAGTCCATTTTATACGTTTTTGTTCGTTTATATACATTTTTGCAAGTTTTTACATTTTTCTTGCGTTTTAATACGTTTTATCCACTTTCATATATTTTTATACACTTTCATCCGTGAGAAAACGTAATAAAACAAGCAAAAACATATAAAATTATATGAAAACAGATAGAAATGTATAAAAACGAATAAAAATGCAAGAAAAACATGTAAAACAGACGAAAACATATATAAACGGACAAAAACATATAAAAATGGATGAAAACGTATAAAAACAAGTGAAAACATAAGAAAACGAGTGAAAACGTATAAAAACATATGAAAACAGATAAAAACATATAAAACGCAAGAAAAAAGTACCAAACCGGACGAAAATGTATTTAGATTGATGAAAACATATAAAAACAAATGAAAACTTATGAAAACGTAAGAAAAATGGAAAAAATGCGTAAAAACAGGATGAAAACGTATAAAAATAGACAAAAACTTATAAAAACGGATAAAACCGTATGAAAACGTATAAAAACGGTTACACGTATGAAAATGTAAGAAAAAACGGACGAAAACGTTTAAAAACTAAAAAGTGACGAAAACATATGAAAACGTAAGAAAACGCATGAAAACTGGCGAAAACGTAAGAAAGCGGGCGAAAACAATAAAAACCAAAGTTTGAGTTAAATAGAAACGGTCGTTAGTATAAAGGACTAATGTTGCAAATGATCGTTTGGTTAATGGACTAACGTTGCCAGTTGACAATTAGGAGCTAACGGAGAAGATAACGACAGTTATCGTTAAGGACTGACAGCGTGCAATATGTAAACCATAAGGAGCAAAAAAGCAAAAAAATAAGATCAGGGACTACGGTAGTGATTTGGAGCAAACCACGGGACGAACAGTGTAATTTACTCATTATTTTATTTGCTTCGCTGTCCACAAAGGCTTGGGCCCAAAAAATAAAATAACGTGTGATGGATCTTACTTCGCAAGAATGTGGACATAGGAACATTAAGCGAGTTGACGTCAAAACAAGCATGTAATAAGATACGCGAGCCAAATCTTATGGTTAAACTTAATGGATGTACCTCATAACGCAAAATGTTGCTTGTAGATGTGTGTCCAATGCAAAAGAGCAAAAACAAAAAATCTTACCGGGATAGCAAGTTCACTACATCAGAAACGGAAGTTCATGAGACGTAAACCACAACGAGGATGAATTTTCTGACAGAATATCATGTTTTAGCAGGAGAAAACAGCTAGCATAACAATCAACCCAAATAAGGTCAATGGTTAGAATTTACTTAACTGAAGAAACAAAATGAACACATAAAAATTATATCCAGTTACGGTTCTACAGTTCTTGCAATTATTTTAGTTCGATAGTTATACTATTGATAATGAAAAAAAAACAAACAAAATCGACAAACAAAACGGAAGCTTTATTCATATTATCAAACCAAATACAAAACTATATTCCAATGTGCCAAACGCTAAGTTCTAATTCAATTCTACAAAGAAAACTAATGTCATTGATCCTTATTTATAAGAAACCAGTTACATTACTGCCAAATTCTAAACCGACTCAAACTAGGAAACATATCAAAACTAAAAACAAATTTTACCAAACGCCCCTTAGAGTTTAAGTCACTTTCTAAAGAACTCCTTCACTTGTTCCAAAGCAAATTCAAAATTCCAAATGCTAGGTATACTAGCCTGATTCAAACAAGACAACCAATTCCAAAAAACGATCCAAAACAAATCGATCCCAAACAAATGCCGACTTCAAAACGAACAATCAAACATTAATCGACAAATTCAAAATGGTTAACCAAACAAACAAATTGGCAAACAATCTTCAACAAAGACAATCAAATTTAGGCAACCAATTATAAAAGCCCAACAAACGAAGTTCCAAAATTTTAAACTAACAAATTTCTAACGATCGAACAAATTCCAAACGACCTAATAGTAACCAAGTCTTCAAATATCAAGTCGATCTACAAAGTTCAAATATCAAATTCAAATTTCAATGACTCACTTATTTATAAGTATTATGGTCCAATTTCAAATTTGTTATCTAAGTATCAAACATATTTAAGTTAATAAATAACTTGATGAACGGGATCTTATAAACATCTCAAATATGACATAGATGATAATTTTAATAACCCACTTATATGATACAAATTATGGTCTAAATTCAAATACACATACCTAAATAACCTAATTATAGTTTAGTCTTTAAGCAAAAGATCACTCAAAAAACCAAAACAAAATCTCTAAACAATAAACAAACCGATGTGTCATATTCAACAAAACTAACTACAATTTAATGTCAAACACCAAAATTGTTGGGTTTTGGAGAACTGCTGCTAAAGAAAGTTACAACAGCTCAAGTATTCAAAGTGAAAAATACTTCAAGTAGTTACTACTGCTAGATAGTTACTACTGTTATTGAAGAGTTACTGCTGGTTAAAGATTACAACTGCTAGAGTTAAAGTTACAACTGCTACACTGATTAGTTTCTACTACTTTTGTGATAAACATGTATAGTCGGTTAGATAATTATAGAAAAGATTCTAATAGAGTTATCTTGTATAGAAAGTCATTGTAAACCGACTAGGACTCCTTAGCTTATAAAAGGAGGTCCTAGGGTATTGAGTTAGATACGTATCATTAGAAAGTCGATTCACTTCAAGGTTGTAAACCCTAATACTTTTGAGTATTCATATTAATATATTGAACTGTTTATTGTGAAACAATTTTGTTCTTTGTTTACTGTTACAATCATTATAGTTCTTCTTAAGATCAAATACAAGATTCTGTATTGTGTTTGATACAATTCAAGTCAGTTTATATACTTAGTAGTTTTAGATTTATCTAAGATTACTAAACCTTTACAAGGTAAGAAATTCGATCAAGTGCCTAACTGGGATCAACAAAAATCAATCTACACAAGAGGCCCAATTCCAACTCAAGCCCAAAACCAAATACAAAAGCCCAACAAAGGCAAATGGACCCAGTTACCAAATCAAAGTGACAAACTAACGGAGTGATGAAATCAAAACAGAAACAAGCGATTGATCTATCCCAAAAAATCAGTTAACAAATCAAATATACATTCAGAAACCAAAAACAATCATTCCTAAACAACTTTCAATCCAAACAAACTTTTTTTTCTTCATTGCCAGATGAACCTAGCTATGATACCACTTATTGATAATCAAAAGATGAAAAACATTGACAAACAAAACGGAAGCTTTATTCAAATTATCAAACCTAATACAAAACTAGATTTAAATGTACCAACAATAATCTAATTCAAATGAATAAAGAAAACTAATGTCATTGATCCCTATATATAAGAAACCAATTACTTTATTGCCAAATTCTAAACCGACTTGAATTAGAAAACATAACAAAACTAAAAACAAAAATTACTAAATGCCCCTCAAAGTTTAAGTCACTTTCTAAACATATACAATAAATAGATGTGAGTTGTTTTATCATGTAACATGCTATTCTCATACTTTCGGATAATAAAATTGGCTATCATAAAATGATTGTAGGGTACTCGCAGCATGTACGAGCGATAAAAAGTCAATCAATTTTTTTGCGAACAATATTTTTATATTTCACACTAGTTGCATGACATGCCCAATGGGCGGACTAATTCCAGGGCCAGTTCTGAGAATCCAAATGTCATGAGTGAGCAGAGTAAGGCCTTGTTTGTTTTTTTCATGAAGCATTTTTTTGCCTCTTATGTCTGCAGGCGGGCAGACAAATTAAATGAAGATTGTTTGTTTTTTTGAAGAGATAAGAGGATAAAATCACTTCTTTCATGTTCGACAATTCAGAGATAAATAACCTCTTTTTTCCTCTTCTTTCAACAAAACCCTACTCATCCCTTCCCATCCGCCATCTCAACCTCCACCTCCCACCATCCACCATCTCAGCCTCCACCTCCCACCACTCAGGCGCCACCACGCAGCCGCCACCACTCAGCCGCCGCCGGCCACCCTTCTCCGCCGCCGCAAAAGGTAAGGTTTTCTTTTTTATGGTTAAGTACGAATTTAAAGAAGAAATTGCTTTTTATGTGGGTTATAGTTAATGGGTCTTGATTGTTTGATGTTTTCGTGTTTTGGGTTTCATTTGTTTGTTATGTTTAGGACTCATCATGGGTTTTTTTGCTTGATACTCTTATGTGAAAAAATGATGTTAAATGTGTTAAGTGTTGGTAGACTTGAAACACAAATACTATTTGGGTAGACTTGATATAGGATGTCACCTCAGGTTTAAGGTTCATATTTGACATATGCAAAATAGATTTTATGAGTTTAATGCTTTTTTTGAATCAATATTTGCTATCTTTTATTGGTTCATGGTTCTTATTTGTTTCCATTTGTAGCAACCCACAAACTTCCCCTTAGGTTAGAAAAGCCTTACTAACTTATCTTAGGCCCTCACTAAGCATAGTCTAGGTTAGAAATACCTATAGGATTTTTCCCGAGCTAAATTTTTGCTTTACTTTATCTTTATTGCCTAACTAACCTTTAAACAAGCTCACTTATCCACCTATGCCAACCACCACTATGTTTACTTGATGTAAACATCCCGGTATGTCAAGTCAAAGTTACAAACATATTTTCACTAAGTAAACTATCACTCTAGTGTACTATATTCATTTGAAAATCCTAATTGCACCTATGTGTTTACGGTTATCTTTAAAACCCTAATTGCTTATCTGAATTAGTTTAAGAGTGTTCAAAGCTTGAGTATAAATTATAATAGCAACCTTAGGACATATTAGACTCCCTAGATCATAGTACAACTCCTTAGAACTTAGGTACAAGTTACATAAGCACAAAACGATAACTAGGCTATAACTTCCCGGAACTAGGTCTAAACTTTCTCAAATCTTTACCATAAGCTACCACCACTTAGCATAAGCCTCCTAGGACTTAATATTAGTCACTATACACTTATAGGACCCTAAATTAGGCACCAAACCCTAGTCAGAACCTAAACTCTTTGTAGGCAAAACTAGGTTAAAACTAAACCTAAAAACCTAAAACTAGCTACTATACTACTTCTAAACTACCAAGCAAGCACCCTAGCACCTTCCCCTAACCTACCTAGCACCCTAACACCTCTAAGCACCCAAGAAAGGTGGTGCATCACCACCTTGTCACCACCTTCTTCCCACGGCTTCACCATTGCCATAACCGACCTAGGCAGCCCCCTAGCTACACCATAGCTCATCTTAGTCACCCTTTAGACCTTCCACACCACCCTCTAGCTTAGCTTACTCGGCCTTCCCCCTCCTCGACACCTAGCACACTCATTCTTGCTCGCTATTCCTCCCGACCCTATAAATACCCCACGAACCCACACCATTTCATTACACACCTCCCCTCTCTTCTTTACCTATACATTTCTGTAGTCTAAGACCCTTAGAACCCTTAGAAGTTGAGTAGCGAAGCTCTTGTGCCTTGTCAAATTGAGTTTTGGCCGAGAAAACTCTAGTTACCCTCGTTACCCTTCCCACGACCTAGGTAAGCCATATCCCTTGTTCTAATTGCCTTAGTACTGATATAGGACACCTAGGATATGCCTTAGAACCCTTAGGATAGCCTTGAACCTTTTCTTTAGAATTTTTCTATTCGAAACCCTAGAAATAGAATATTAGGAGTTTAGATGCTAAATTGCCTTANGTTACCCTTCCCACGACCTAGGTAAGCCATATCCCTTGTTCTAATTGCCTTAGTACTGATATAGGACACCTAGGATATGCCTTAGAACCCTTAGGATAGCCTTGAACCTTTTCTTTAGAATTTTTCTATTCGAAACCCTAGAAATAGAATATTAGGAGTTTAGATGCTAAATTGCCTTATCTTGTGCTATAATCTGAATTAGATGAATTTAACATATATTAGCTAAACATAAGCTAGGAAACTTAGTTGTTTTATAAAAATATAGTTCACTTGAATTTAGGACTAGTTTTGTAAAAGTTTTCATGCATAGGGGTATATACTGTAAATTCCTGAAACTATAAAGTCTAGGGACTGTTTTTGACATTTTCTAGAAGTTATAAGTACAAGGACCCTTTTTGCAAAGTTTTGAAACCTTAGGATAGAAATTAAAACAAACTATAAACTTAAAAGGACTAGTTTTGCAGATATTATAAAGTTAAGGGTATAAAGGTAAATATTGAAAGTTAGTGAAGTCTAAGGACTATTTTTGTCATTTATCTAAATTATATAAGTATAGGGACTAAACGTGCAAAAGTTAGAAAGTTATATGCTTAATTGTTATAAGTTTATCAGTATAGGGTAGAAAATGTAAATATATAAACTTAAAGGATATAAACGGACTATTTTCATATAATATAAAACCTACTTTAAGTTAGAAACATACCACAATACTAGGGAGCTTCATGCGAGGAGTACTATATGGATATTTCGTCCTGACAAGTTTAATGGGTTTACGATTTAAAGTGCCCTGGCTCCTCAAACGATTATTGCATATACTTCTGAGTTATGATGGCCCGAACGGTGTTATGTTATAACTAAACCCTAATAACAATATAACTCAATAGTAAGGAGCTTCATGTGAGGAGTATTAACTTCTAAATTATGATGGCCCAAACGGTATTATGTTGATAACATGATACAATAATAGGGAGCTTCATGTGAGGAGTCATATACTTCTGAATTACGATGGTCCGAACGGTGTTATGTTATATGTAAAACCCTAAGAGTGATTAGTTAAGAAAACCTAGACTAAGACTTGACATACACACACCTACACCACCCCCAGGATACGTGAGTGAGCTGTCTAAACCCTTATTCTACTTACCTTAGACCCAGGTGAGTTTTCATAGCCTCACACCTTTTAAACGCTTTCTAAATGCTTTACAAATCAAGTGAGGGGGATACATGCTTTAAATAGAATACAAGTCTTTTCTTTGGTTATTGCACGAGTAAACTATCTGCCACCACTACATAACCAAAATTCATGAATCTAATCGCTTGTGATATTTTACACAAGTGAACGCGAATATAATTGATAGATCTATTGGAGTTTGACCACTCCCGTTGATACTATATCTCTCTAGATGGTATCAATAAGTATTATATTTGAACCTCCCGAATGATTAACTTTGGCAAGTTATCCTTCCTGTCCCCTCATGGTTGGTCTGCAGACCCCATGACCCAGACTGTTAACGTGTGGTTCATGAGCTTAGTGGACTATACCCTCTATCACTAAAACCTCTCCACACATAGGGTTTAAGCTGAACTCTGTGGAACTTGTATTCACTCTCTATTTACTTAAACCTATGACTCTCACTCAACCTTAGTGTTGACTTTTAAGCATGTTATCCTAGGTAATTAAGCACTATAGGAACTCTGGCATGGAGAAGAACTGGACATGAGGACGTGCATAATAGTTATCGTTCATCTGTTTTTGTGTCTAAAAACGTATCTTAGAGACCTCTCTTTTGGTAAAAGTACATCTTTTACCATAAAAACTCNTTAAACCTATGACTCTCACTCAACCTTAGTGTTGACTTTTAAGCATGTTATCCTAGGTAATTAAGCACTATAGGAACTCTGGCATGGAGAAGAACTGGACATGAGGACGTGCATAATAGTTATCGTTCATCTGTTTTTGTGTCTAAAAACGTATCTTAGAGACCTCTCTTTTGGTAAAAGTACATCTTTTACCATAAAAACTCTGATGAATAAATGTGTTGATACATAATCTGGCGCGGGCTGGATTCAACGACTCTCCCTGGGCCGTTAGTCGTCTTCTCGAGCCTTGAGTAGACCAGTCAACAAAGAGAACCCGTTAGGAGTGGACCCGAGGCCGTAGCCCCGGGATCCACCTCCGACGGTCAAGTTAGTGCACTAGGCCAAAAATGACCTTTCATCACACATGGTCGTTTTTTAACGGTCACACAGTGACATTTTTACGTGACTAAATGTACCAGCCTTAAATAAACAGCCACACTTGATCTGACTTGTGTGACCATTTCATAAAATATTTGTCACGCATTACTATATATATTATATACGATCAAAAACGGTGCCGTTCCATCTACAATTGTCGAGGCCCAAATTCTACAGCCCATGTAACTTCGTGGTTAGCTCAAAGCCCACCCAAAAAAGAAAAAAAAAAAGGAACGGTCATAAGCGTTCTCCAGAAGTTTCATTATACATACTCACATCTGGAATTCTCCAGATACACCAACCCCCGCTTCTCTGAATCCTCCGCGCCTCTCTCTCTTGCTGATGTTGGTGGTTTAATTTTTTGGGGGTTTTTTTGGTACCGGATTTTAATGAAAAAGGAAGATTATTTTGACAACCAAAATAATCTTTAGGGTTTTAATTTTGACAGTTTTTGGAGCCGGAAGATTATTTTGGGTATTCTTGATTCATGGTTGGTTAAAAAAAGGTATGTACATGCTTTTAATTATAATTATTTTCTGATTTGGAGGGTTTTTTTTTGTGCCAGATTTTAATCAAAAAGAAGACTTAGGGTTTTAATTTTGACAGCTAGATATAGACCTAATTTCAAGGGTTTTCATGATTTTGTTGATATACCAGGGTTTACTTCAAAGAATTATTTAGTATTTTTAGGATGAGTTTATTTAATGTTTAATGTAAATGTTTGGTAAAAGAACAACTGTAACATGTGTTTGTTTACATCATGGTGACAACACGCTAGGATTGTTTCTGAAAAAGTTTGTTGTTATATTTGTGTGTTTATGAATTGTGCAACTATGATATGAATAATTTTTTTGGGGTAAATGTTAGTTATCCTTTTCATATACTAATGCCTCTGTCCAAAAAGATGATGAATTTTATTAGTAATATGACTAAGGGAGTTAAGTACTGATGCTTTGCTTGCTTTAAAATTTATGGTAGGCAATTTGTGGTTTTAGGAAAGGAGTGCAACTATAAAGTTTGCAGACAACCGGTTGGATTGCAAAAGGTACGCACCTATGTTATTGGTGATCTTTAATCCATGGCCTTTTACATGCTCCATTTGATGAACATTAAAGTTGCTAATTTTATTTCTGTTGACCCAGAGGAATCATGATCGTACTCATGGATAACGCGCTTGAGAAATATGGGGATGATATTGCTATAGCTTTTAGGTAAATTTATTAGTACAAGTTGTTATTGTATGGTTTTCAAGTATTTAATACATGTTAGAATGGGTTTTAACCTTAATGTTCCGATGCTTTTTTTTTTTTTTTTTTTTTTTTTTTTTTTTTTTTTTTTTTTTTTTTTTTTTTTTTTTTTTTTT
>LBNU01039332.1:56842-68316 GCA_014162995.1 Artemisia annua
GATATATGATATCTCCTATTAAGGAGATATATATCAAATATCCGATATCGGCGGACACGCCGAAGAGTGAGGAACACGAAACCTTATCAGTTTCGTATGTATATATATAGGGCATCATAGCTCTCGTCAAAGGTACGACTTACAACCCTAACTCTTCACATAACCCTAAAACCGATTACTTACTCTCACGTCGGAGGATAATAGTGGGAAACAATCCCACGATAAGCCTAACGGTGTTTGTTTGCTTTCTTAGTGCGCAGGTCTCAAGCATTAAGATCTAATTGGTACGAGAACAGGAACCCAAACAAGGAACGCCCAAATTTTGTATCAACAAGTGGCGCCATCCGTGGGACCCTACACTAAGAACTAGAATGACGAAACACAAAAACTCAGGCCAGCGGACTCCGGAGTTGGAAAAAACACGTGGTGACCCCACGAGGAAGAACCACCAAGATTCAACCTCTAGGCAGGCCTCTGGGACAACCAGCGTGCCTGGTCATCAAGCATCGGGCCCAACCTAATTCTCCCAATGGTAGATTTGCCCGCAGGGACCACCCAGACCACTATGGTGGTCCCAAGCACTGAAGAACTTCAGCGCACTCTCTTCAATACCCCGCATCAAACGGCACCTAACGTGGATAACACTGTGCCGCCAGGTGCGCCTAACCGGGATAGGGGCCTAATACGGAAGCAGAGATCGTTGCGCTGGAGGAGGATACGCCTGAGTTAACGCTAGGTAATTTTGTATCTTAAAATTACGAAACCTTAACTAACCTCATGCAAGAGGAGGCAAGAAGAAGGTCAAGTCAGAGCCTACAAGCTCGGCTCAATTTTAACGAAACATCCCCATCGCGCTACTAGGAGCGCGAATACAGTGAGAGGCGTACCAATGTCCACGCTAGACTTGGTACAACATCCGATTCACAATACTCGGAGGATTATGAAGACAATGAGAGGCGTACCAGTGTCCACGCTAGACTTGGTAATCGCAGAATCCAAGATAGACTTGGACAACATCGCTCACCGAGCGAGAGCTCTTCAAGGTCTGGAAGCAGAAGAGTTCATGATAAACGGGGGAGACAAATTTCCCCAAGCGAAAGCCCCTCAAGCTCGGACTCCGAGGAAAAATGGCGCAAGCGCCGCAAAAGGGACGATTCTTCCTCAAGTGACTCCTCGGACAACGAGGACAAAGAAACAGGACATTGGAAGTCCAGAGGAAGACGTCGTGAGGAAGAAGACGAAGATATATCTCTTCCTTGGCGCCGCCAAAAGGTTGATGCATTCACACGGCGCATCAGCGATTATTCGGATCACAAGAAAAGGCGCATGCCCGCCAATGTTAAAACATATGACGGAACAGGTGATCCTGACGATCACCTAAAAATTTTCGAATCCGGTGCTGATGCGCATAGGATTGCGACCACGCAACAGGTTTTACCTCTCAAGGAATCTTGAGAAGCTTGCAATCCCACCAGGCAGTGTACCTGGTCAGTGTAGTATAGTGTAGTGGTAAGTACGGGGGATTGATCATTCTCTCACAGGGAATAGTGTTCGTTAGGATAGAAAAAAACTAATCTAATAGGTCTAAAGGTGAAGGAAGATTATTTTTGTATTTTTATATTTTTATGGAAGCAAATAAAATCTCGGGTTTTAGAGGAATGGGCGGAATTAGTTGCTAGTCAACTAACCCAAAAACTACAATTGCAAGAAAAATAAAATAACAAAAAAATAAAAGGTTGTGAAAACTTATATGGAGACAAATGTGTTTACTTAGACTTCCTTACTCCCTAACTATCTTTTACCGGTTAATTGGTGTATGTATTACTTGTGTGGATGACGGGTGTATTCCTTAACAATTCATGGGGTGGCATACATATCTCCCCAATTCTATGAGCTCTTATCTCCTCCTACAACTATGCGTACACATAATCATAGGGATTGTAAACAGTGGCTCATGCGTTAAATACTACCTTAATAACCTAGTATGCCTTAGTTACATGTTTCTTAAGACGTTCAAGCATGTTACCATATAGGAGTATTGCCAGTTTTCTTAAGCCTAACATTGATGAAACATTCATCCCAACAAAGTAATAACACACCAATCAACCAATAATTAATAGTTAGGTTTCATTAGATCTAAGCAAACACAAGAAAAATCTAGCCTAGCATGTTAATTGAAAGACAAGCATAAGATATAATTAACCAACACATAGACATATTGATTAATTTAAGTGAGGACTTAACTTTAATTGAACATGAAGGTTTCAAGGGTGAAAAACCATTGAAATTACAGCTAAAATCGTCTTTAGGGTTTGTTCCAAAAGTTCCCCACAAGTTCCACACTAATGAATGAAAATTAAGAAAATATATATAGATTTTACATTCTGACGGCGTCAGGTTATAGAGTCTGACGCCATCAGCTCGCCGCCGCTAGGGTTCTCGGATGGCCTAGATCTACTTCTGACGCCGTCACCCTCTAAATCCTTCTGGGCTGTCACTCTTTAGCTTATAACCTGACGGCCTACACCTTGTAACACCTGACGGCGTTAGGTGTAAATGTTTCAAAATCCTTCTGGCCCGTCAAGTGTAAAGTAGTTTCACTCCTTTGTCAACGTTGGCTGACGGCATCACCTTGTGACTCTGACGCCGTCAGGTAGGAAATTCAGCTTCTTTTGAGACTTTGTCGTTTTCTTCACTTTTATGCTCCAAAAACGTCCAAATATGCATGTTTTCCAGAATTCTTCTCAAAAGTACCTAAAATGACAAAAGGAACGATTTAGGGCAATATTTGATCACATTTATTTGAATTAGGGCTTAAATGACCTCTTAAAATGGGTACACTTTTCGTCTCATCAAATACCCTTACACTTGAGGTTTGCTTGTCCTCAAGCAAATAAGCTTTTATCCCAATCAAAATATGAGTTAGGTCATTTAACACAAATATAAAAGTAATTGCAACAAATAGTCATTCGTCCCTAATCATAATAAGCTCGGAAATCATACACTAGCACCTCACAAATAGTGTTTGGATACTCTCATCTCTCAAGTGTCATAGAATTATATCTCATAAATGAAAAGGGAAAATATCTCTCACTACCTGTCATAGCAAATAGATTACCATAGGCTTGGGAGAGGATCAATTACTCCTCCACTAGGCGTAAGCACCTAAGATAAACTATCAAAGAGGGCTTTCAAAAGGGTTACAATGTAAGGTGTAGGGATATGATAAACACGGTTTGGTTGGAATAAGGGTATTTTAATGGTGGCGAGTTAACTATCATGATCAAATACATGCACTATACAATGTTGCTAAGCCAAGACTCGACTCAATCTTAAGCTAATAACAAAATAACAAAAACATAAACAAACATAAAAGAAACGGGATGGTAGTCCGTATTTATTTTATTTATTTATTTATTTATTTTGCATACATTCTTACCCTACCATCCAAAATAATACATCATAGGGGCCTCGGTTCTCCCCTTACACTTGAACTTTTACATAACTTTACAATTACTATTCTAACGACTCGAATTAAGATAATTGAAAAACATGGAGTAGTTTTTAAAATATTTAGCACATATGGGGGTAATAATGTTGTTCTTCCCCATTACTCCATTACACTAGTACTTTACCCATGAGTCCCAATCGTCCCGAAACAATATGTACAAGGATATGACTCGACTTAGAAACCATGTAATTGATTAGATAATTAACAAAGGGTTTAACAAATGTTGTCACAATAATGCACTAAAGGTGAGTGCATACAAGGTAGGCTAAGCCGATTTGGGTGTACATTTAAGTGGGGTGTAACAAATTCTCACTTTGTGTAAGATGCTCAAAGATCGAAACGAAAAGATAGGCTCTGAGGGGTGTACTAGGGGTATCGTGTACCAAAAATGGGTACAACGCAAAGGGTTTGGGAGAATTACTCGACTAGTGTAGCCAAAGTAATTAAAACAAAAACACGGGTGTAAAAACAAAGGGTTAATCCTAATGCCTCTTATCATGTAGTAGATCTAACTACTCGAATGTAGTCTCACTTGTGGATTTGAGATGGTCCTAACGCAAGTTCTAGAATCTAAGCACTACCGGTACACACATCATAGCATCAAAGATGGATGCTTTTCCTACCAATTCTAGGGGTGAACCTCACATATTTGGGGTGGAAAATTTTTTAGTGGTACGGTTTTGTGCTAGTCATATAATTTCCTATCCATGAGACGCTCATTAAGACCAAAGTCTCACTTCTAAATGTTGTAAAAAATTTTAAATTGGCGCTAAAATTGCCCTAACAAATATTTCTCTCGGTTTTATTACAAATTTACTATCAAACAAACAAAAATCAAGCGCAATTGTATTCTCTAAGGTGCCTTCATTTACCCCCCTTACACTTAAACCGAACATTGTCCCCAATGTTCAAATAGAAGATGTAAAAGTAAATAAAATGAAAGAATGAAATCAAATACTCCCCTGATTCGTTTGATGTGGATAGTGAGGTAACATGGTTAGATCTTCTTCCAAGAAAGATGAACGCTCAAAGCTTCCCTTCCAAAATATAAATCATCTTCTTGTCCAAAATAACCTGTTAACCTGAAAAAAAAAAAAAAGATAAAGGCCAACCTCGCATAAAATCGGCGGTATAATCTATAATAGGATATAATGCTTGTGGAATGAATATTTTTGCAGAATTCCTGGAGATTATAAGTTAGAGAATTAACAAAACTTTTTATGTTTCCGGAAGAAAAACAAAACTTTCAAAAATTGCAGAAAATTATTGCCTGACGCCGTCAGGTTGTAATGCCTGACGCCGTCAGAAATGATCTGACAGAATTCTCATGTTAAGTTTCCGGAAAAATTCTGGAAAAACTAGAGCTTACTTCCTGGAATTCCTGCAAAAATTCATTATGACTCGATACAAGCATTTGACTCAAACAAATACTAATATGTATGTTAATTTACATTGTTATGATTCATGTTCATTCGTTCTTATAAACCGATTTAGATTTCCCTTACACTTAGCTTTTGCAAAATACCTTTATATGTAGTTAAGACGAAGTTAAAAACAAAATAAAGCATTTTCACAAGTTAGTTTGAATCATGAATCAATAACAAGAAATATCATACATACGGAAACAAATAAAATCAAATAAACAAACAAATAAAACACACAAAGCTTGGGTTGCCTCCCAAGAAGCGCTTTTCTTTATTAACGAGTCTTGTAGCTAGACTCAAAGTCACCGTACCTTACGTGACTTCATCGTTGGTCTCGGTTTCTAGGTCATCCTCTTGTCCGGTTTTATAATCCGGTCCTAATTTCAAACAATCCTTGTAGAAACCGAATATCCTTTCCATGACATAGTCTACTCCCCTACGTCTATCCTCATCATTCCTATAGTAGACCGCTTGTTTAAGCTCCTTTTCAACGTTTGACAAGTGTTGGAATTGCTCTATCTTATATGGCATTTGGTAGTTCACTTCATCGGTCTCATCCTTAAATTTAACTATCCCTAAGGAAGGTTCATAAGTCATTCTAGAGACCTCAATAAACGGTTTTCCCAAGACTACTTGAGTTAAACTTGCATCGACTATTGGGCGGATATCTTCTACAATCACAAAGTCGGTGACATAGGTGAAGTTCCCTACATAAACCGGTAATCCCCTAACTCTTCCCGTGAAGTTACTAATCCATCCCTTATCGGGGAATACCCTATACCTAAGTTGATTTTTCATTATCAAGTTGTATTGGGCTCTAGTCATGATGTTTATGGGCGATCTAGGGTCGATGTAAGCTTTCCACACATGCAAATGTCCAATGTTGCATGGTATGTTGAGATTAGAAGGGTCGCCCGTTTTGATAATCGGGTTACCTAGGAAGTATGGTGTCTCGGAGTCATCGAATAAATCCTTATGGTATGCCCGTTCTTCTCTAGTTGGTAACTTATTGAAGTAGTCCTCTCCATCATCTACTTCTTCAATCTTGCTTACCCTACTTTCCTTATCTACCTCGACTTCCTTAACTTCATCCTTAGGTTCATTATTTTCCTCACTCCTATCAATTGGTCTAATAGTGACAACGTTGACGAAGTGGACATGTTTGGATGAAGAAGGGTCCTTGATTTGGGGTCCGCTATTAGTGGTCCTAGCGTCCTTATGTGGAGGTGATAGCACTTGGTTGGTAAGGGCCTTCAATAAGTTGTCAATCTTATTGGTCATCTCTACTTGTTGTTGATTAAATTCGGATGTGAATTTAGCTATACGAGCTTCTTGAGATGCCATAAAATTGGACATCAATCCTTCAAAGTTATTGGTACTACCATAGTTGTTGGAAGGATTATTGTTGAAGGTACGGTTCGAGGAAGGACCGTTGGGTTGAAAACGATTAGGTGGGTTGGAAGAATTGTTTTGGGGCACGTTTTGGTTTGACTTCCACCTAAGGTTTGGGTGATTTTTCCATGAGGGGTTGTATGAATCACCGTAAGGGTTTGGCTCGGGTTTGAAAGTGTACCACTTGTCTCCCGCTCCGTCGGTACGCGAGGATGCGTAGTCCGCAAAAGCTTGTTCGGGGAGTTCCATGCAATCACGAGTGTCGTGGGGACCACTACATAATTCGCACGAAGAAGTGATTTTATTCACTTGGCTTGAAGGTTTAGGAGCCTCGTAGGATTTCATAAGAAACTTGACTTGGTCTTCAAGTTCTATGATCCTACGGTCGGAAGTGCTTGAATTATTCGAAGGCAAAGATATTGCCTTGACCGTTTTATTCAAATCACGGGGATCATTCCAACTTTCGTTGTCATATAGAGCAAGATCTTCTAGGAGATCCCATGATTGTTCCGCACTTAGATCACGTAGCTTGCCACCGGCCGCTTGGTCAATGGTTTGCCTCGTGGGGATATTGATATGGTCATAGAAGATTTGGACTTGGAGCCAAAGGTCTATGCCATGGTGAGGGACTTTTTGGAGTAAGTCCTTGAATCGAGTCCATGCCTCGTAGAGGGTTTCGCCTTGGCGTTGTTGGAACGCCAAGATATCATTCCTTAGCTTGGTAGTTCTCCCCGGTGGGAAAAATTGAGCAAGGAAACGAGTTGTGAGATCGTCCCAAGAGGTGATGGATCCTGCGGGAAGTCGCTCAAGCCATTGACTAGCTTGGTCCCGTAGAGAGAATTGGAAGAGACGCAATCGGGTCGTCTCTCGAGTTGCAACATCAAGGTCTATGGAATCTACGATTTTGAGGAAATCCTTGAGATGTTGGTTTGGATCTTCGGAACGAAGTCCATGGAATGCGCATCCGCTTTGCACCAACCGGATGGTGTCGGATCGCAAGGGAGTGACATTGGCTCCTTGAGTGAGCTCAATGGTGTTTCGATAGCCAAGGTGGCTAGGTCGGGAATACTCTCCTAAGGTGCGGGGTCTAGGAGGTTGGTTTGGTTGTGGTGGGTGGTTTGGTTGAATTAGGTTGTTGGGATCAAGGATGTTACCACCTTCCATGATGGCGGATGGTAAAGATTACGAACAAAAACACGAAGAAAAAGATAGACTAAAGAAAATCCTAGAAAAAGAAAATAAAAATCTCACTAGAAAGGAATCTAGTGAGTAGACCTAAAGAAATAAAAATTCTACCTAAACAATAACTATTCCCCGGCAGCGGCGCCAAAAACTTGATGCGTGGTTTTGTGACCTTACAACAGGTTTTACCTCTCGAGGGATCTCAAGAGGCTTACAACCCCACCAGGCAGTGTACCTGACCGATGTAGTATAGGATAGTGGTAAGTACGGGGGATTGATCGTTCTCTCACAGGGAATAGTGTTCGTTAGGATAGAAAAAAACTACTCTAATAGGTCTAAAGGTGAAGGAAGATTATTTTTGTATTTTTATATTTTTATGGAAGCAAATAAAATCTCGGGTTTTGGAGGAATGGGCAGAATTAGTTGCTAGTCAACTAACCCAAAAACTACAATTGCAAGAAAAATAAAATAACAAGAAAATAAAAGGTTGTGAAAACTTATATGGAGACAAATGTGTTTACTTAGACTTCCTTACTCCCTGACTATCTTTTACCGATTAATTGGTGTATGTATTACTTGTGTGGATGACGGGTGTATTCCTTAACAATTCATGGGGTGGCATACATATCTCCCCAATTCTATGAGCTCTTATCTCCTCCTACAACTATGCATACACATAATCATAGGGATTATAAACAGTGGCTCATGCGTTAAATACTACCTTAATAACCTAGTATACCTTAGTTACATGTTTCTTAAGACGTTCAAGCATGTTACCATGTAGGAGTATTGCCAGTTTTCTGAAGCCTAACATTGATGAAACATTCATCCCAACAAAGTAATAACACACCAATCAACCAATAATTAATAGTTAGGTTTCATTAGATCTAAGCAAACACAAGAAAAATCTAGCCTAGCATGTTAATTGAAAGACAAGCATAAGATATAATTAACCAACACATAGACATATTGAGTAATTTAAGTGAGGACTTATCTTTAATTGAACATCAAGGTTTCAAGGGTGAAAAACCCTTGAAATTACAGCTAAAATCGTCTTTAGGGTTTGTACCAAAAGTTCCCCACAAGTTCCACACTAATGAATGAAAATTAGGAAAATATATATAGATTTTACATTCTGACGGCGTCAGGTTATAGAGTCAGACGCCGTCAGCTCGCCGCCACTAGGGTTCTCGGATGGCCTAGATCTACTTCTGACGCCGTCACCCTCTAAATCCTTCTGGGCCGTCACTCTTTAGCTTATAACCTGACGGCCTACACCTTGTAACACCTAACGGCGTCAGGTGTAAATGTTTCAAAATCTTTCTGGCCCGTCAAGTGTAAAGTACTTTCACTCCTTTGTCAACGTTGGCTGACGGCGTCACCTTGTGACTCTGACGCCGTCAGGTAGGAAATTCAGCTTCTTTTGAGACTTTGTCGTTTTCTTCACTTTTATGCTCCAAAAACGTCCAAATATGCATGTTTTCTAGAATTCTTCTCAAAAGTACCTAAAATGACAAAAGGAACGATTTAGAGCAATATTTGATCACATTTATTCGAATTAGGGCTTAAATGACCCCTTAAAACGGGTACACTTTTCGTCTCATCAGCTGCTACTATCGAAAATTGGCCACAACCTGTGTGGTGCCATATGTTTAACTCCACATTAGTAGGGAATGCGCGAACTTGGTTTAGCAAGCTTCCACGAAGAAGCATAGACGGGTTTAAAGAGTTGCGAAAAGCATTCCGCGTAAACTTCACTCAGAGAAAGAAGTGCGCCAAGAACCCTGTGGAATTGGCCAGAGTAAAACAGTGCCAAGGGGAATCAACGAGCGCTTACATGGAGCGCTTCAAGGATGAATGTATACACGTCAAGGCGTGTCCTGAAGTACTAAAAATCTCAGAGTTCATGAATGGGATTAATAATCTAGAACTCATTAGGAAATTAAATGATAAGGTTCCTCAAACCTTCGATGAACTAATGAAGCGCACAAGGTCCTTCATCCAAGGAGAAGCCGCCGCCGCAGATAGCAAAAAAGGATACTCGAATTACAGACCGCAAGAACAGTCAAGGAGACTGATCGTGGTATATCAAGCGGTGAAGCTTATAAACTCGAGTCGTAGTCCCAACGAGGGTTGAACTGATCTCGTCACTCAAGATCGTGAGGTATGTGAGATGAATAAGGTTTTAAAAGATGATTTGGTTTTGTTTATACTACAACGACAAATTAAAATGCGATTAAAGTAAAGGAAAGCGATAAAGCGACACAAAATAAGTAAGCAAGTAAAGAAACATGTAATAAAGTGACTTAAAGAAAACAAGAATTAAAGTGCGATAAGTAATGAAAACTGTAAATGAATTTAAAAGACAATATGTTTGCAAAGCGACGCGAATAAGTTCACTAAATACGATCTAAAGGTTTGTGACGAATGATTTTCCTTTCTCTAGATTAGTTGTCAATTAATCTTTTGAAGAGATAATAACTCTAGACGAGTGATTTAATCGTTCTCAGGCTTTTGTTCTTCGAATAATAAAATCACAAGTCTAAATAATCTTACGATTATTAATCACAACCCTTTAATACTCGCACTTAACTCACAAACTCGAGTTACTAAGCAAACACGATTAAAACTACTCAAGACTCATTTAAAATGAAATAAAGCGGCAAAGGAAATAAAATGTGAACTTAGAAAATAAAATGTTTTTGGAATTTTAGATTTAATAAATGTAAATAAAAGTTTACTACGCGAGAAAAGAAATATAAAAGACTTGAAAACATTAAGAGCTAATAAAGTTTTACTCTAGTAATGAAAAGACATAAGACTTAAATAAGAAAACATTACTAAAAAGATTTTAAGAAAATTTCGACAGAGTTTCGGTTAGAATTAATAAAAATAAAACCTCACTCGATGAAACGATGAGGGGAACGTGTGCCAAACTCGGCATGGAAAAGAAAAAGATAAAAGTTGACACAAAATAAAGCTCAAACTCGCAAAAGGAAAACCATACTCACAAAATATGTTTCATACTCGCAAAATAAGGAAAGAAGAATTCATACTCGCTAGAACCTAACCCTCCATACTCGCTAACCACTAACTATCCATACTCGCTAACTCTAAACTGCTACTCGCTAACAAAATCCCATACTCGCAACACAAACACCCATACTCGCAAGACTAGACACCCATACTCGCTAAGAAATGCTATCATACTCGCTAAAGTACTCACATACTCGCTAAGAACAAGGTCATACTCGCTAAGATTAATTTTCATACTCGCAAAAATAGAAAATTTACCCATACTCGCCAAAACCTAGAAATCATACTCGCTAAATCCAAAAGAAACATGCTGGAAAGATTTTTAGGGTAAGAAGATTAAATATAAACCAAAAGAACTTGTAAAAACTTGTAGAAAACTTGTTTAAGAACTAAAATAAGCTAGTAATAAGCTAGCGAACCCAAAACCAAGCCCTAAACCATATTTTTTTGTCATTTTCGAAGTGGAAACATGCAAAGGTGGTGAGAAATTTGTAAAAGCTTAAATGAAAGATGTAAATAAACGTAGCAAAGATTAATCAACAAGAAAAAATAAACTCAAAACATGTTAAGATGCAAGAAATCTAGAGAGAGAGTAGAGAGAGAAAGCAACAAAAACTTTTATAAAAACCACTCTTACACTAATCCTACTCCTACTCCTAAAACTAGCCAACCTTCTAAATGAGGTGGTGATGTCAATTTATAGGCCAAGGCTTTCACATGTTTGACATTGTTGCATGTTTAGCCCTTGAACCTTTACAATTCATGATATTGCACTAAAACTAAGTTACAAACTACTCAACGTTCTTAAATATTAAACGTAACACTAATGTAACTTGAGGACTCGAGTTGACGTTTCTTCCAAAGGTCTTCAAAAGATTTAAAAGCGACATCTTGCTCAAATGTGGAGGACTTTTCTTGAAATTCTCTTT
>LBNU01039338.1:0-35671 GCA_014162995.1 Artemisia annua
ACCCTAACCCTAGAATCGGACTTAGGGTTTGGGGCTTACAGAAAGTGAAGTTATGAGGTTATATTTATAGGCAGTTTTCTGTCCGGCACGATCTGATGGCGTCAGCCCTAACAAATGATAGTGTTACAGCCATTTTTTCACCAAATCAAAGATTTTTTCGTCCCGATCATTTCCTTTTTTGAATCACTCAAATCCGAGTTCGTATGCAAAAGATATGGCCAAAACATTACCAGCTACTCCGCGCGCAAGTTGTGATTATCTTGATCAACATGTGACGGTTTCACTAGGGTTTCTTCTTGTGCAAGTCGTCGTTCTGACGTTGTCACCTTTAAGGTCATCTGGGCCGTCTCTCTTTAGCTTATAACCTGACGACCTACTTCCATTTAGACCTGACGCCGTCATGTAGGGGTGATCACGGTCCAAAAGCCGGACCAGACCGGCCAAGACTGGACCGGACCAAAGACCGAGTTAGGGAAAAACCATAGACCAAGACCGGACCGAATGTGGTCGGTCCGGTCTCGGTCCGGTTTTTAGCTATTCTATTGATTCTTTTCCAAACAGGAACCACCGATTTACAAATTTTATTAACCACAGAATTTAGTGAGCGGCGCCAAATCTTGGTCCAGTCGGTCTTCGGTCGGTCCGGTCCAATTAGGCAAGATTTTGGCAAGTTTTTTCGGTTTTTTGGTCGGTTCAGACCGGACCGGACCGAGGACCGAATTAATGAAAAATCCCAGACCGAGACCGGACTGATGGTCCTTTGGTCGGTCCGGTTTTCGGTTGGTCCGGTCCAAACGGTCGGAATGCTCACCCTTACCGTCATGTGTATTTCTTTAAAAGGTTTACTGGAGCGCCACGTTTGATATTATCTATCATCTTTATCTTCAAGTGACGGCGTCAGCTTATAATGCTTGACGCCGTCAGGTGCATTTCCTGACAATTTTTCATGACTTTGTTGCTTTCTTCATTCTTGAGCCCAAAAACCTCAAAAATGCTCCATATTCCAGAATCACGTCCCAAGTACCTAAAATGAAAAAAGAAACGATTTGAGGCAATATTTGACCATAAATTCACGATTTAGGGCTTAAATGACCCCTAAAAGCGTAACAAATAAATCCTTGTCAGGGGAACGCATAGCACGCTTCATCAGACCTATGAGAACACCCATTGCTGATTAGACAAGATGCATCGAAAGAGACTGAAGTCACTGAATATGAATGTTGGATCGTTGTAGCTCGAGGTTGTTTAGACCTCATATTATCTAGGGTTAACAATAACATTGAATATACATGCAGCGGAATAAGAACAAATCAAATGTTATTGACACAAGGTTTTTCCCAATCACCTCCAATTATTATTTGATCAGAATAATAACGTGTTACCAATTGTAACAAGGATCTAAGACACCTCAGACCTTAGAGGTAGCGAATACAAACATAAACCCTAGGCGTTTACAATGCCTAGACACACACACACACACCTTTCCTGTAAATTACATTGTGGAAGACATATAATAACCTGTACCCTATATCTCTTTATATAGAGAGATATTAGGGTTTACAAAGAGATAAGAATACAAAAACAAACCCTAGGCCTTTAGATGCCTAGACACACACACGCACACCTTTCCTGTAAATTACATTGTGGAAGACATATAATAACCTGTACCCTATTAGGGGTGGCAACGGGGCGGAGAATTTCGGGGATCGTACTTCCCATCCCCGTCCCCGTTTTCCACTCTCCATCCCTATCTCCGTCCCCATCCCCGTTGGAGAATTGCTTTAAATCCTCATCCCTAATGGAGCTCGGGGATATCCGTGGGGATTCGGGGATTCTCCACCCTTATAAAATAACTTAAAAATTCCACCAACTCGTCGAAAATATAAAGAATTTTGACTCATAAAGTACCTCAACAAATGTACATCGTACATAGTTAGATTAATTACAATTTTAATTCAACTTTAAAGCATTGTAAACATTGTAACATCACATATAATATAAAAACAATATGTATCATATGTGTGTATTCGGACAAAATAACTAAGTAATATGTCATTGGTACTTATACTTCTAATTTTAAATGTGTTTGATCCTATAAATATCGCAGATGCATATAAACATACATGTCAATACTTATAAACATATGCACATGTACATATACTAGTTAATCGAGCTTGGATAAAACATATAAATTTTAAATAATTATACACTAGAAAGATCGGGGTCGGGGCCGGGTTCGGGAATTTAGGTTATCCCCATCCCCGCCCCACCCCCGGTTTAATATTTCAGAGGATTCCCTATCCCCGTCCCCATCCCCATCCCCGGTCAACTCGGGGATTCCCCAGTCAAATCGGGTTTGGGGATCGGGTCTCCATCGGGTACGGATTTTTTTGCCATCCCTATACCCTATATCTCTTTATATAGAGAGATATTAGGGTTTACAAAGAGAAGTATAAAACTAAAATACAGAATATCATCAAAATCGTTTCAACATAATAAGTTATTTCCTGTATCTTTATTCTTTGTAGCTTTCTCTCTTTGCCATCTTTAGTCCTTCTTGTTTTCACTCTTCTTGTTTTGTCTCATCAAATCTATAAAAACCCAACAATCTTCCCCTATTTGATGATGACAAAACAAACACGTTCTTGTACGAACTTCCCTAGACGAAGTAGAGAAGTAGAGATAATTAAATCTCACCATGAATGAAAACAATGTTGTCTTCCTCTTAAACCATGCCATGCCACCACAATATTTCTTCTCCTTTTTATTATCAACAAATAGAGAATGAATAAACCATAAAAACTTCCCCTCGAGTGATGCATGTACATAAAATGATTCTTCAAATCTGTAGGCTTTATATATTGTTGAAGAAAACTAATCATTACCAATTTGATGTTGAAGTATAAGAAACCAACCTTGTGTCTTATGTCTTGTACTAACCACGTGACTCCAAACTTATATGTACTGGAAATATAAGTAGACCGCAATCCCTTGACAAAATCCTCATCTTCAATGAGACACTGAGCACTACAATGTAACTCCTTTAAGTGATAGCCAATGTGTGCATAGAGCATTTTAAGAAAAATCACACATTGCTAGATTTGTCAAGTTGTTGTCACCACCATATAAACAAACAAGTTATCTTTAAACTTTGTTAGCAGTTTAAGATATGATAAGAACACAACCTTGAAAAATTCCACTGCATCATCAAAGAAGCAACAAATACTCCTTTTCGCCAATAAGAAAATTAATCCGAGCCTTTAAAAACGTTTAAGAACAATTAAAGGCAAATTCCAATCTCCTTGTGAACTTCCCCTGTGTGTGTGCCATATCTCCAATCAATCATATGTACTTCCCCTCGCTGCTCGTAAATCATGCATATATATTCAACCATTAAACTCTTTACTTGTCGCAGCAGTAGGAACAATTAACCTTAGCAATAGAAACTCCCGAGCAGCAATATCATCAAAAGCTAGCAGCAGAATAAATTAAGTAGCAGCAGTGTACAAAAGCTAGCAGCAGAATGAAAAATACTCGAGCAGCAGTTTCGGATAAAACTTAGCAGCAGACAATATCCATAAGCAGTAGTATTAATGAACCATGTGCTCTTAGCCCCACCAATCCACTACCTAATCTCGACCAATGAGATCTTTGTCACCATAGATAATTCGACCAATTTAAAAGTCTTGAAAAATACTGAGTGCCACCAATCTTGATATTATTTACCTTGATTTAATATTCGACCCATGATCCAAAAGTAGTACGAGGTGAATAATTAATCCCACACATCGACAATAAAATAATAATCACGATCGAATAGTGAATGACTAAATCAAATCTTGTGTGAAAGAATATTACTGCCCTCTTGCACAACAGACGACAAACATACTTATCACCAATCAGATCAAGTTCATGCGTATCAATTCATGCAATAAACGACAGACCAATTAAATACCACTAACCTTCAATTGTCGCATGAGATATTAGTATGAATAATGAAAGCACTGACCCATTAAATTCAAATACGAGGTTATGAATTTGAAAGTATCATGCGACTTCGTAATTATTCTTCTTTCCCAAAAACCAAAAATGATCGACAGAAAAATTCTTGATATTCACAGCAACATTCTTCGATCATAAAAACCTTGATGAACCCTAGATATCACGAGCAACCTTGCTCTGATACCACCTATTGGATCGTTGTAGCTCGAGGTTGTTTAGACCTCATATTATCTGGGGACTGCATTTATGAGTATGAGTGGCTAAACACATTTGGTGTTGGCCTTATTATGAAACTGTTGTTATTATGATTTAGTTTTCTCGCATTAGTTTCGTTTTGTTTGTATACTTTCTTAAAATGTCTTAGGACACCTTTGTTTCGGTAGTATTGATGTTTGGTAGTTCCATTGAAGCTAGGAGAATTGACCATAGGACCCATAGTGGATGGGGGTGTGTTTAGTGATAAGAATTAACCGTAGGACTATCACTATTTGTGTGGGAATTTCAACGAACGACCACCTACCAAACTGATTTGCTTAAGGAATTAGGGGGGATCTAAGTTCCGACCGGCCGGATCCCATTATACTATTCATAGAGGCCTTAATGACTCTTTCACCTTGTATTTGCCAATGAACTCTTGTAATCATTAGGTTACGGAATATGGCAAGGTGAAAGATATGATTGGACGATTTGACATTCTAAGTCTAGCCTATTTGAATCCCCAGATAAAATGATAGGATGCACTTAATAGAAAACTTGTCATAATAATAACAAGAGTAGTAATTAGGTTGACACTTCTATCCCTATTTGATTTCTCTTTCTTATTTTATTTGCTTTTTTGTTTATTTCATTTCATTAGTTAAAATCTATTAATCATAAAAACCCCTTTAAAACCAGTGACATGATGAGGCGAAAAGTGTTTCGCTTTTAGGGGGTCATTTAAGCCCTAAATCGTGATTTTATGATCAAATATTGCCTTAAATCGTTCCTTTTTTCATTTTAGGTACTTTTGGGAGGAATTCTGGAAAACATTGCATGTGGAGCATAAAAGTGAAGAAAACGACAAAAACTCAAAAGCATGTTGGAAATCCTACCTGACGACGTCAGGAGCTATAAGCTGACGCCGTCACTTGAAGACAAAGGAATTGGATTCAGAATTTACCAGAAGCCCAAGTGAAGAATTCAAGACTTAACACCTGACGGCGTCAGGTGTTAAGAAGTCTAGGCCGTCAGGTGTAATGCTAAAGAGAGATGGCCCAGGAGGATTTACAAGGTGACGGCGGCAGAAGTAGATCTAGGCGATCTGAAAACCCTAAACACGGCGAGTTGACGGCGTCAGAGTCTAAAAGCTGACGCCGTCAGAGTGTAAAATCTATATATATTTTAGGATTTTCTTTCATTAAAAAGGTGTAACTTTGGAGAGAGTTTTGGTGTAACCCTAATACGAACTTCCTGCACTTTTTATGGGTTTCTTACCCTTAAATCTTCCATGTTTCATTGAAGATAAGTAATCATTCAATCATTCAATAGGTCTATGTGTTGTTTGATTTTATCTTATGTTTGTCTTTTATTTAACATGCTAGGCTAGGTTTCTTTGTGTTTGCTTAGATGAAATGAAACCTAGTTATTGATTATTGATTGATTGTTTATTGTTAGTTGTTGTTGGGTGTATGTTTATCGATGTTAGGCTTAAGAAAACTGGCTAAACTCCTTTGGTAACCTGCTTGATGTCTTAAGAAACATGAATCGGATGGCACTACGATTATTATGGTTGTATTTAATGCGTAAGTGACTACTAAGGAGGCCATGGTTAGGATACTAAACGTGTCGCCATAGGAAGAGGTAGAAGCTTATAGAGTTAGGGAATATCGTGCACGGCCCTACGAATGGTAGTAGGGAATACAACCCGTCACCCACGCAACTATAATAAGCTTATCAATCAATAAAAGATAACTAGGGAGTAATGAAGTCTAAGTAAACACGCTTTTCTCCTTATAAGTTTCACAACTATTTTATTTTCTTGTTATTTTATTTTATTTGCATTTGTAGTTTATTTGGGTTAGTTGACTAGCAACTAATTCCACCCACTCCTTTCAAAACTGAGATTTTTACCCGCTTTCCATTAAATATAAAAATACAAAAAGAATCATCCCTCATCTCTAGGCCTAATTAGACTACTTTCAATCCTAACGAACACTATTCCCTGTGGAGAATGATCAATCCCCCGGTACTTGCCACTTCACTATACTACATCGGTCAGGTACACTGCCTGGTGGGGATTGCAAGCTTCTCAAGATCCCTTGAGAGGTAAAACATTTTGCGTAGACCGCAATCCACACATCATGACTCTAGACATAGATATTATCCACACGCATAGCTCTTGGGACGACCTCGGCTTTACCGTTAGCTATACCATACACGACCAGGTACACTGCCCGATAGTGCATTATGTAGACCTTAAGTACACGAGTTAATTATAGATATAAAACCTGGTCGGTAAATCCTGCATCAGTTGTGTCTTTAGATATATGAAGAAAGCCACTCGAGGACACGAATGTACATCCATAACCTTGCCATGCACGTGAAGACCTTTAATAATCGAATCTTGTATCACGCACAACACACCCAACGGTAACGCATCATTAGGGATAGCTAGTGGACAAGGTACGCTTTCTTACAACCTTGACTATCATGCTTACTATATGCCTAATTGCTATATGGTTATGTGATTATGTGCTTGCTTGCTATATGCTTGTAAGCTAGATAATATATGTGTGCAAATAATTGATATATGTTTTCTTCACTACTAGAAGATTTGTCTGAATGCTTATCTCTTTTTGGATTCATGCAAATATTTGGAAATAATGGTCTTACCACAACCATTATCAATATCGACTTTTACGTCTATCAATCACTATGGATGATGCACACTTTTGACGTTATCAACATCTCTTCTCTTTTCTATTTCTCGCCTATGACTTTTCTCAGCATTGACATGTTTGACTTCTAGCCTTCCCGATGCAAGTCTCGTTATTGAATCACGTTTCGTTCACATCTCTTCACTTTCTTCTGTCTCGACTCTATTCCCACTCCTAACTCAGCGTGTCATCAATATCGATTCTCTTCTATTTCTTCTGTCCTGATTCTACTCAATAGCCATTCCTTAGCCTACTCGTGCGTATTGTGTCTATTCCTTGTATAAAATTATAAAGGTCATGTTTTTAAAACGGTCCTAAACTAAACAATTTTTGTTAAGACCAAAACGTAAAAACCTGTCAAAATTGCCAAACTTTCTGCCGACGGTCCCCGACCAAAACGTGCGGTCCCTAATCAATAAGGGACCATCAGGCATTTTCCTGCAGTAACTCGTTTTCCTTCTTTTGCACTCAGTAAAACAAACCAAACACCCTTTGTGCAGTTGTAGTGGCGAAAAAGTGACCTATACATCCAAATAATTAATCACAATAATCAAATCATAATCAAGGACTTTCAATCCAAGATTACAATCACTAGTGCATAACAACCATCATTTGTAAGTCAATTCCTTCAATTATTCTTCTAAAATTCGAATTTAGGGTTCATAAGAACATAAAATTCAATTTGGGGATTTTTAATTTTAAGTGAAATGAACTACAATTAACATTGAATCTAAGCAATATACTTCCATTAACACACACCTAGACACAAGAATTAGTAAGAAAAGCGTGTTTTGAAATTTGTCAAAAACCATAATAATCCCCAATTCGAATTTGTTATCAATATTTGGATTTGGAAATGTGACAAAAATGTAATCATACATTGTTAATAGAAAAAAAAAACGTTTTCATAAACATGCATCAACATGAGTCTAATTTGTGGTAAAATGGTGTGTCGGATAAAAACAATATTGAAATTGGTAATTGTTTTCAAAATTCTGAAAATGTTTAAACCAGAAAAATATATATCATGTCAGTCCCATGATCGCTTTGTTTGTCTTATAGGTGCAACCATGCCACACATATTTGACTTTGATCTTCATCTTACACATTTATATATACCAAAAATCTCTTTAGAACCCTATCTACCACCCGACTCTGTTCAAAAATCTCTTACACATTTATCGTTACCTTCATGAAGGTCAAATCATCGATCCCTCATATGTAACTCAGGAGCATATTGACAGAGCCTTTCAACCAATAGGTTTTGACTGCCTGCTCACCATCAATGAACCTATTTGTCCATGCTTTATACTAGAATTCTTTCGTAAAATTAAAATCCAACGTATTCATGACAACTCAATATATCTTACATTCAGTATAAGTCACTATGGCTTTTCCCTATCAATTGAGGAGTTTGCTCAGATCCTTGGAATTCCACGCCATGGGCAATGTGCCTATTCGGAAGACCATGAGCTAAATTCCCTCCTTCAAGGTCCAGAAAGGGAAGGACCATATCTCACCTACATCCCCTCTCAAACTAAGTTAATCAACTTACTTTGCAACTCGCCGGATCCTCTTCATCCAAACAAAATCCGTGTCTGTGAACTCCGCCAGTTTCTCCAACCCATGGCGGTTATCCTGCAAGAAAACGCGCTATGTCTAGTAAAAGATCGCAATTACATACCAGCATGTGTTGCACATATGCTTTATGGCATTTTCACTAAACAACTATACAATCTCGCTTATCTCTTCGCTATGCGAATCATGCATCTCAAGGACGATGACAGGAAGTCAATGCCCTATGGGATGCTCTTAACCCGTATCTTTAACTACTTCATGAGAACATACCCTTACCTTCAAAGTCATCAATACTACCTTGTTGATCGAGTCTTGGAACCAATGACGGGGATGATGCGTGGTTTTGCAACCTTGCAAAAGGTTTTACTTCTCAAGGGATCTTGAGAAGCTTGCAATCCCCACCAGGTAGTGTACCTGACCGATGTAGTATAGTGAGTGGCAAGTACCGAGGGATTGATCGTTCTCTAGAGGAATAGTTTCGTTAGGATTGAAAGCTAATCAACTAGGTCTAAGGGTGAGGAATGATTCTTTTTGCATTTTTATGTTTTATGAAAGCAATTAAAATCTCGGGTTTTGAAAGAGTGGGCGGAATTAGTTGTTATTCAACTAACCCAAAAGCTACTAATTAAATTAATGTGCAAGAAAACTAAATTAGGATTCTACAAGGGAAGCGAAGCGTATCTACCTATGATATATTACTCCTTGCTAGCTATCCAATTCTACCTCTTGAATTGTCACATCCTTGTTTTAACTGAAGGGTTGCTTTCCTTAATACCATCATCTATCCCTTGGCGATTGATACCACTTGTATGACCTTGGATAACAACTTATTTCACAACTTATTCATTCTTATTCTAGAGAGAGAGTAGAGAGAGAGAGTGGAGACTTCATATAAAAGATTAAGAACTATGTGTGTGTATTGCAAATGAAGCTCTCCCAACCTTCAAATGAAGGTTTACATACATAATATAGCCTCACGAGTCTAGGGCTTTGGATATTACATGTATGGCCCTTAGACTTCTTTCTATTTGAACTAATGGACTAATAACTTTTGAAACGCTTTCTAACGCAACCTATTACATGATTTTAGACTTTAATGGCCGACACTTTATATTATAAAAATACAAAGCTAACAGTTATCAACATCTCTTCTCTTTTCTATTTCTCGTCTATGACTTTTCTCGGCATTGACATGTTTGACTTCTAGATTTCCCGATGCAAGTCTCGTTATTGAATCACGTTTCGTTCACATCTCTTTACTTTCTTCTGTCTCGACTCTATTCCCACTCCTAACTCAGCGTGTCATCAATATCGATTCTCTTCTATTTCTTCTGTCCTGATTCTACTCAATAGCCATTCCTTAGCCTACTCGTGCGTATTGTGTCTATTCCTTGTCTAAAATTATAAAGGTCATGTTTTTAAAAGGGTCCTAAACTAAACAATTTTTGTTAAGACTAAAACGTAAAAACCAGTCAAAATTGCCAAACTTTCTGTCGACGGTTCCCGACCAAAATGCGCGGTCCCTTATCAATAAGGGACCGTCAGGCATTTTCCTGCAGTAACTCGTTTTCCTTCTTTTGCACTCAGTAAAACAAACCAAACACCCTTTGTGCAGTTGTAGTGGCGAAAAAGTGACCTATACATCCAAATAATTAATCACAATAATCAAATCATAATCAAGGACTTTCAATCCAAGATTACAATCACTAGTGCATAAAACCATCATTTGTAAGTCAATTCCTTCAATTATTCTTCTAAAATTCGAATTTAGGGTTCATAAGAACATAAAATTCAATTTGGGGATTTTTAATTTTAAGTGAAATGAACTACAATTAACATTGAATCTAAGCAATATACTTCCATTAACACACACCTAGACATAAGAATTGGTAAGAAAAGTGTGTTTTGAAATTTGTCAAAAACCATAATAATCCCCAATTCGAATTTTGTTATCAATATTTGGATTTGGAAATGTGACAAAAATGTAATCATACATTGTTAATAGAAACAAAAAAACGTTTTCATAAACATGCATCAACATGAGTCTAATTTGTGGTAAAATGGTGTGTCGGATAAAAACAATATTGAAATTGGTAATTGTTTTCAAAATTCTGAAGATGTTTAAACCGGAAAAATATATATCATGTCAGTCCCATGATCGCTTTGTTTGTCTTATAGGTGCAACCATGCCACACATATTTGACTTTGATCTTCATCTTACACATTTATATATACCAAAAATCTCTTTAGAACCCTATCTACCACCCGACTCTGTTCAAAGCTTTAGAGATGTAAAGTCTCGTTACCTTCATGAAGGTCAAACCATCGATCCCTCATATGTAACTAAGGAGCATATTGACAGAGCCTTTCAACCAATAGGTTTTGACTGCCTGCTCACCATCAATGAACCTATTTGTCCATGCTTTATACTAGAATTCTTTCGTAAAATTAAAATCCAACGTATTCATGACAACTCAATATATCTTACATTCAGTATAAGTCACTATGGCTTTTCCCTATCAATTGAGGAGTTTGCTCAGATCCTTGGAATTCCATGCCATGGGCAATGTGCCTATTCGGAAGACCATGAGCTAAAATTCCCTCCTTCAAGGTCGAGAAAGGGAAGGACCTTATCTCACCTACATCCCCTCTCAAACTAAGTTAATCAACTCACTTTGCAACTCGCCGGATCTTCTTCATCCAAACAAAATCCGTGTCTGTGAACTCCGCCAGTTTCTCCAACCCATGGCGGTTATCCTGCAAGAAAACGCGCTATGTCTAATAAAAGATCGCAATTACATACCAGCATGTGTTGCACATATGCTTTATTGCATTTTCACTAAACAACTATACAATCTCACTTATCTCTTCGCTAAGCGAATCATGCATCTCAAGGACGATGACAGGAAGTCAATGCCCTATGGGATGCTCTTAACCCGTATCTTTAACTACTTCATGAGAACATACCCTTACCTTCAAAGTCATCAATACTACCTTGTTGATCGAGTCTTTGAACCAATGACGGGGGATGATGCGTGGTTTTGCAACCTTGCAAAAGGTTTTACTTCTCAAGGGATCTTGAGAAGCTTGCAATCCCCACCAGGTAGTGTACCTGACCGATGTAGTGTAGTGAGTGGCAAGTACCGAGGGATTGATCGTTCTCTAGAGGAATAGTGTCGTTAGGATTGAAAGCTAATCAACTAGGTCTAAGGGTGAGGAATGATTCTTTATGCATTTTTATGTTTTATGAAAGCAATTAAAATCTCGGGTTTTGAAAGAGTGGGCGGAATTAGTTGTTATTCAACTAACCCAAAAGCTACTAATTAAACTAATGTGCAAGAAAACTAAATTAGGATTCTACAAGGGAAGCGAAGCGTATCTACCTATGATATATTACTCCTTGCTAGCTATCCAATTCTACCTACTGAATTGTCACATCCTTGTTTTAACTAAAGGGTTGCTTTCCTTAATACCATTCGTGGGGGCGTGTACGTCCTTCCCCAACTCTATAAGCTCCTATCTCTTCCTATGACGACACGTTTAGTATCCTATCATGGCCTCCTTAATAGTCACTTATGCATTAAAAACAACTAATAAAACCATAGTACACATCCGATTACGTTTCCCAAGACGTTCAAGCCTATTACCATATAGGAGGTTGGCCAGTTTTCTTGAGCCTAACGCGAGTCAATCAATTAAACAAGAGACAATAGGAAGCAAGAATTATAGACTAAACCAATTAGATTCATTGAGAAACAATGAGATCTAATTAATTATAAACAAGTTTCATACAATCATAGGTAAACACTAGGTGAATTAGCAAAGCATAATCAATGAAGAGCAAGCAACAATAATAATGGAAGACATAATTAAGATAGAATCAACAAAACCAATACAAGATGTTTATGGAGTGATTGAAACCCTCTAAGTTGCCGGAAAAACACCTACCCTAACCCTAGAATCGGACTTAGGGTTTGGGGCTTACAGAAAGTGAAGTTATGAGGTTATATTTATAGGCAGTTTTCTGTCCGGCACGATCTGATGGCGTCAGCCCTAACAAGTGATAGTGTTATAGCCATTTTTTCACCAAATCAAAGATTTTTTCGTCCTGATCATTTCCTTTTTTGAATCACTCAAATCCGAGTTCGTATGCAAAAGATACGGCCAAAATATTATCAGCTACTCCGCGCGCAAGTTGTGATTATCTTGATCAACATGTGACGGTTTCACTAGGGTTTCTTCTTGTGTAAGTCGTCGTTCTGACGTTGTCACCTTTAAGGTCATCTGGTCCGTCTCTCTTTAACTTATAACCTGACGACCTACTTCTATTTACACCTGATGCCGTCATGTAGGGGTGATCACGGTCTAAAAGCCAGACTGGACCGGACCGAAGACCTAGTTAGGGAAAAACCATAGACCAAGACCGGACCGAATGTGATCGGTCCGGTCTCGGTCCGGTTTTTAGCTATTCTATTGATACTTTTCCAAACAGGAACCATCGATTTACAAATTTTATTAACCACAGAATTTAGTGAGCGGCGCCAAATCTTGGTCCGGTCGGTCTTCGGTTGGTCCGGTCCAATTAGGCAAGATTTTGGCAAGTTTTTTTGGTTTTTTGGTCGGTCCAGACCGGACCGGACCGGACTGAGGACCGAATTAATGAAAAATTCCAAACCGAGACCGGACCGTTGGTCTTTCGGTCGGTCCGGTTTTCGGTTGGTCCGGTCGGTTTTGTCGGTTGGTCCGGTCCAAACGGTCGGAATGCTCACCCTTACCGTCATGTGTATTTCTTTAAAAGGTTTACTGGAGCGCCACGTTTAATATTATCTATCATCTTTATCTTCAAGTGACGAAGTCAACTTATAATGCTTGACGCCGTCAGGTGCATTTCCTGACAATTTTCCATGACTTTGTTGCTTTCTTCATTCTTGAGCCCAAAAACCTCAAAAATGCTCCAAAATGCTCTATATTCTAGAATCACGTCCCAAGTACCTAAAATGAAAAAAGAAACGATTTGAGGCAATATTTGACCATAAATTCATGATTTAGGGCTTAAATGACCCCTAAAAGCGTAACAAATAAACATTGTCAGGGGAACGCATAGCACGCTTCATCAGACCTATGAGAACATCCATTGCTGATTAGACGAGATGCATCGAAAGAGACTGAAGTCACTGAATATGAATGTTGGATCGTTGTAGCTCGAGGTTGTTTAGACCTCATATTATCTAGGGTTAACAATAACATTGAATATACATGCAGCGGAATAAGAACAAATCAAATGTTATTGACACAAGGTTTTTCCCAATCACATCAAATTATTATTTGATCAGAATAATAACGTGTTACCAATTGTAACAAGGATCTAAGACACCTCAGACCTTAGAGGTAGCGAATACAAACACAAACCCTAGGCGTTTACAATGCCTAGACACACACACACCTTTCTTGTAAATTACATTGTGGAAGACATATAATAACCTGTACCCTATATCTCTTTATATAGAGAGATATTAGGGTTTACAAAGAGATAAGAATACAAAAACAAACCCTAGGCATTTACAATGCCTAGACACAAACACACACCTTTCCTGTAAATTACATTGTGGAAGACATATAATAACCTGTACCTTATTAGGGGGTGGCAACGGGGCGGAGAATTTCGGGGGCCGTACTTCCGATCCCCGTCCCCGTTTTCCACTCTCCATCCCTATCTCCGTCCCCATCCCCGTTGGAGAATTGCTTTAAATCCTCATCCCCAATGGAGCTCGGGGATATCCGTGGGGATTCAGGGATTCTCCACCCTTATGAAATAACTTAAAAATTCCACCAACTCGTCTAAAATATAAAGAATTTTGACTCATAAAGTACCTCAACAAACGTACATCGTACATAGTTAGATTAATTACAATTTTAATTCAACTTTAAAGCATCGTAAATATTGTAACATCACATATAATATAAAAACAATATGTATCATATGTGTGTATTCGGAAAAAATAACTAAGTAATATGTCATTGGTACTTATACTTCTAATTTTAAATGTGTTTGATCCTATAAATATCGCCGATGCATATAAACATACATGTCAATACTTATAAACATATGCACATGTACATATACTAGTTAATCGAGCTTGGATAAAACATATAAATTTTAAATAATTATACACTAGAAAGATCGGGGTCTGGGTCGGGGCCGGGTTCGGGGATTTATGTTATCCCCATCCCCGCTCCACCCCCGGTTTAATATTTCAGGGGATTCCCTATCCCCGTCCCCATCCCTGGTCAACTCGGGGATTCCCCAGCCAAATCGGGTTTGGGGATCGGGTCTCCATCGGGTACGGATTTTTTTGCCATCCCTATACCCTATATCTCTTTATATAGAGAGATATTAGGGTTTACAAAGAGAAGAATAAAACTAAAATACAGAATATCATCAAAATCGTTTCAACATAATAAGTTCTTTCCTGTATCTTTATTCTTTGTTGCTTTCTCTCTTTGCCATCTTTAGTCCTTCTTGTTTTCACTCTTCTTGTTTTGTCTCATCAAATCTATAAAAACCCAACAATCTTCCCCTATTTGATGATGACAAAACAAACACGTTCTTGTACGAACTTCCCTAGACGAAGTAGAGAAGTAGAGATAATTAAATCTCACCATGAATGAAAACAATGTTGTCTTCCTCTTAAACCATGCCATGCCACCACAATATTTCTCCTCCTTTTTGTTATCAACAAATAGAGAATGAATAAACCGTAAAAACTTCCCATCGAGTGATGCATGTACATAAAATGACTTTTCAAATCTGTAGGCTTTATATATTGTTGAAGAAAACTAATCATTACCAATTTGATGTTGAAGTATAAGAAACCAACCTTGTGTCTTATGTCTTGTACTAACCACGTGACTCCAAACTTATATGTACTGGAAATATAAGTTGACCGCAATCCCTTGACAAAATCCTCATCTTCAATGAGACACTGAGCACTACAATGTAACTCCTTTAAGTGATAGCCAATGTGTGCATAGAGCATCATAAGAAAAATCACACATTGCTAGATTCGTCAAGTTGTTATCACCACCATATAAACAAACAAGTTATCTTTAAACTTTGTTAGCCGTTTAAGATATGATAAGAACACAACCTTGAAAAATTCCACTGCATCATCAAAGAAGCAACAAATACTCCTTTTCGCCAATAAGAAAATTAATCCGAGCCTTTAAAAACGTTTAAGAACAATTAAAGGCAAATTCCAATCTCCTTATGAACTTCCCCTGTGTGTGTGCCATATCTCCAATCAATCATATGTACTTCCCCTCACTGCTCGTAAATCATGCATATATATTCAACCATAAAACTCTTTACTTGTCGCAGCAGTAGGAACAATTAACCTTAGCAATAGAAACTCCCGAGCAGCAATATCATCAAAAGCTAGCAGCAGAATAAATTAAGTAGCAACAGTGTACAAAAGCTAGCAGCAGAATGAAAAATACTCGAGCAGCAGTTTCGGATAAAACTTAGCAGCAGACAATATCCATAAGTAGTAGTATTAATGAACCATGTGCTCTTAGCCCCACCAATCCACTACCTAATCTCGACCAATGAGATCTTTGTCACCATAGATAATTCGACCAATTTAAAAGTCTTGAAAAATACTGAGTGCCACCAATCTTGATATTATTTACCTTGATTTAATATTCGACCCATGATCCAAAAGTAGTACGAGGTGAATAATTAATCCCACACATCGACAATAAAATAATAATCACGATCGAATAGTGAATGACTAAATCAAATCTTGTGTGAAAGAATATTGCTGCCCTCTTGCAAAACAGACGACAAACATACTTATCACCAATCAGATCAAGTTCATGCGTATCAATTCATGCAATAAACGACAGACCAATTAAATACCACTAACCTTCAATTGTCGCATGAGATATTAGTATGAATAATGAAACCACTGACCCATTAAATTCAAATACGAGGTTATGAATTTGAAAGTATCATGCAACTTCGTAATTATTCTTCTTTCCCAAAAACCAAAAACGATCGATAGAAAAATTCTTGATATTCACAGCAACATTCTTCGATCATAAAAACCTTGATGAACCCTAGATATCACGAGCAACCTTGCTCTGATACCACCTGTTGGATCGTTGTAGCTCGAGGTTGTTTAGACCTCATATTATCTAGGGTTAACAATAACATTGAATATACATGCTGCGGAATAAGAACAAATCAAATGTTATTGACACAAGGTTTTTCTCAATCACCTCCAATTATTATTTGATTAGAATAAGAACGTGCTACCAATTGTAACAAGGATCTAAGACACCTCAGACCTTAGAGTAGCGAATACAAACACAAACCCTAGGCGTTTACAATGCCTAGACACACACACACCTTTCCTGTAAATTACATTGTGGAAGGCATATAATAACCTGTACCCTATATCTCTTTATATAGAGAGATATTAGGGTTTACAAAGAGATAATAATAAAACTAAAATACAGAATATCATCAAAATCGTTTCAACATAATAAGTTATTTCCTGTATCTTTATTCTTTGTAGCTTTCTCTCTTTGCCATCTTTAGTCCTTCTTGTTTTCACTCTTCTTGTTTTGTCTCATCAAATCTAAAAAAACCCAACAATGAACAAGTTAAAAAATTGTTTGAAGTAGTTATTATGTTGTAGCACACTAATTAAACTTCTGACGTCGCCTAACGCTACTATGGACATGTGTTATAGGCATTGTTTAAACCTGATTACATGTTTCTTATCTTTGGTTGCATGATTATTTATCTGTTCATGTATAAATTGATCTTCAACAGTTACTGGATAGTGTATACTGTTACAGGTTGCAGAAATGAAAAACTGGGCAAAAGCCTGCAAACTCACTGTCGGCGGTCCCTTATCGTCTTGGTGGTCCCTTATCAATAAAGGACCGTCCATTGTTTAAAGGACCGTCCGTTGTAGGTCATGGATTTTTGCACTGTTTTCTTCCTTTCTGCAATCCTAAACTTATTGCATGTTTATCACCACCTTTTCCATGTTTAGATAAACAATTTTATGTGCTTAAAATTTCCAAATGCATGCTTTACCTAAATCATAACTATACTTGGTTATTTAAACTCATATTCTCTTCATCTTCAACGTCATCACCATCACTCTTTATCTTTTCTTCATCTCCTACAATGGCATCCTCCTCTACCTCCTTGCAAAACACAAACAAAAGGCCGAAAACTACTCTCACTCCACCACAATCAACCTCAAACAAAAGGTCTAAGATTACCATCATTCCTCCACAAACAAACTTCATTGACCTCACTCTCTATGATACTACTCCTTCTCTAAAGTCTCCACTATCCTCTCCTCAAGCACCAAGTGTACCTCTCAAAACTCCATCCACCAATGGAACATCCTTCTCTTCATCTAAACCATCCTCTTCTTCAAGGCCAAACTCATCACCTTTCTCATCATTCATCAAAAACTTATCACCGTTGCTCACCCAATCTAGCTCGGGTGCATACACTCATTTTGTGAGTAATTTGTCACCTTCCTTTGCAACTCCAAATTCTCCCAATCCCAACCAAATGGGCCTTTGGACTATAATCCTCCAACTCCACCACCTATCATACCATGGGTTGTGCTTGTTGCTATCACAACTTCCACCTCATTTCATCCATAAGAGATGAACTTCACCTCATATTTGGCCACCTTAAGTATCTCCTCTCTCAACCTATCATACAACCAACTCCTCTTGCTTCCATGCCACCTTTGGCTCCACCTTCCTCTCCACCTTCAAACTAGACATCTCCACATGTTTAGTTCAAAAAATAATCTAGTAGAAGTTATCTTTTGGGCCAAGCATTTATAGGAAGTTAGCTTTTTCTAGAAATTGCTTGTAGGATTATGTGATGTATGTGACTGTATGATGTATGATTGTATGATGGTTATGTGATTAATCTCTTAATCATGTATGTTTTTATGAATGAATAAATGAATTACGTCATGCAAATATGTTGTGATATTTATAATGGTAGACTTTAAAAATGGACCACATTAACCAACCTTAAAAATGGGAACATACTAAAATGACAACACAATTGTCAAATAATATGCCCAATGACGGCGGTCCCTTATTGACATGGCAGTCCCTTATCTTTAAAGGGCCGTCCAAGCATTTAAAGGACCGTCCCTAGTAAGGGTCAATAATTTAATCTCTCATCTCTTTCTTATCTGCTTCATGCTTTATCTACTTGATTTCAACCCTCTATTACGACCTTCTATTTATCTTGCTTCTTTTCTCAACCCTTCTATATTCTTCTATATACAGGTATGTGCTTTGTAATCTAACTTGTCTTTGTAGCACAACACCATACCTCCATTCCCCAGTGCCCTCATCTAGGGGGAGCACTAAGCTAGGGGGAGCATTAGTTCCGTCAATTTCTTTCCTCTCTACACATCGACGAAGGCTTTTTGATTCTACAAAAAGAAGGAGAAGTAAATGAAAACTCATTAAAAATTTACCAACACATAATTTTACCTAAAACGAGTTTATATTTTGTAATCATCAAAAAGGGGGAGATTATTAATACAAATAATGTCAAAAACGTTATTTGCATTATTCGGTATTCATACGTTTTGATAATCACAAAATATAAAAACATGTTACGTAAAGTTACAGTTAATAAGTTTTTAATCGAGGAAACTCGTTTCTACCACGTATCTACTACAACGTCACTTCAGGTATGAACAAACTCCATACCGACATTAGTAAAGTGATCAAAGAGTTTATTTTCACAAAACCTTACATTTTTATGTATGACAAAACATTTTCACAAAAGTATTTTTATTTTTTTAAAGAAATGTTTTATTAAGAAAATAAATTCAAATTCAAATGTTGTAACAGCCATATTTCCCACCCAAAACAGTAAAGTTTTTTACCTGATAAACTTTCACCACGTTAGGACAAAAAGAGGAGCGTCTGTCTGGACAGTCCCTTAAATGGACCGGCGGTCCCTTAGTGATAAAGGATTGTCACATATTTAAGGGACCGCCCACGCTCCTCCTGACGCCTATAAATACTGAACTGTTCCCTTTCAGAAAAATAAGCCTCTTAGCACAAAAACTTTCTGTTCTTTCTTTCTTCTATCTTTGATCACTATAACATGTCGGTATGTGTTTATAAGTGATTCTCTCATCCTCTATATCAAAGTGCAAGAGAAGAACACTTGAAGTCATCAAGAATTGAAGTGTTATATGAGTCCACACACAAACGTAGCAAGTGTTATGATTCTCTTCTTCCTCCAACTCTCTTATTTATAAATATTGTAATATTATGTATCCGACTTGTGTGTGAATCATGACTAGTTGTGTTAGGGTGAACTTGGACAAAGGTGATAGTCCAAGAAGTGTTGAATCTAGACTAGATCTTGTAATAGTTGCGTGTTGTGGTGTGAAGGCTAGAACTTAATGGAGTTCTAGTGTAAAGATTATGACTTAGTAAAGTCCGTGTGTGAAGGCTTGAATCGGGTTAAGGTTCAAGTGAACGGGAGTGCTCGTTCGTGTGAAGACTTGGATCGTGTGTCGATCTAAGTAGGACAAGAGTGCTTGTTCGTGTGGCCACGTGGGCCTTGGTGTAGATTGGTTCTAGCTAGGATTAGAACTCGACATTCTGCTTAGTGTCGTTAAAGTTGGTGTAAGCTTGTGTATGGTTTGCTCCGCCTAAAGGAGTGTGTTGACATAATGATTGAAAACTCTCGACTGTGGTACTCGGGGAGTGAAGTAGGACGAAGAGTGAGCTTCGTGCCGAACCACTATAAATCTTCGTGTCTCCTTGGTTGTGTTATTTCCTTTACTCCTTACTTTACTTATCTTATGCATTTACAACTAGCTAATTAGATATCACATAACTAGTAATTTCATCAAATTTATAAAAGAAACACAAATGGACCTAAAAGAGGCTAAACATTTTAACAAGTAAATATAAACGATGAAACTATTCAACCTCCCCCCTTCTAGTTTCTACAATGTCTAAAACCCCTTCAGTTGTAACAACGAATAATTGAAGCCATATTCCCCTACAACACAACATGTTCCCATTTCCAGCATTCCCAGATTCAGTATTCCCGGCTATCCCTATGTTTCCAACAGCCTAGTATTCCCAACATTCTGATGTGGAGGAGCATAATTCATTGTTGGTGCAGGAAACTTTGAAAAATTTTAACCAACATTATGCCTTGGGTTTGATGAATATCCCACTTAGTTGTTAGTGGGTGTTGGGTAATTACGAGTGATAGCCCTGGAAAGGAGTGACATAGCAGTGTTGAGATCTTGATATGGATCGGATTCTGTGTTTGCAACGACTCCAGTTGCTTCTTGTGTTGTGTATTTGGGGTAGTAATGGTTCATAAGTATGTTGATGCTTGTATGATTGGGGTATAGCAGATGATTGATTCTTGAATGGTGTTGTGGGGTAGGTGGAAGAAGTGTTTGCAACAAGTGCGAGAGGATCGTGCTTATGTCTCTTAAGTTTAGCTTTCACAATATTGGGTTTCATCATGATTCTGAAACAAAATATCGAATATTTAATGGAAATCAATTGTATAGAAGTTGATAAGGAAATATTTGTTACACTTTTAGGGGGTCATTTAAGCCTTAAATCGTGATTTTTTTTTTTATCAAATATTACTTCAAATCGTTTCTTTTCTCATTTTAGATACTTGGAACGTGAATTCTGGAAAATGGAGCATTTTGGACGTTTTTGGAGTTAAAAGTGAAGAAAATGAAAAAATCAAGAAACAAGTCAGGAAATTACACCTGACAGCGTCACGCCTTACGAGGTAACGCTGTCACTTGAAGATTCAAGAGGTGGAAACATTTGCAAGTGACGCTCCAGAAAACCTTAGGTGGATTAATATGTGACGCCGTCACGTGTAAATGGAAGTAGGACGTCACGTATTAAAGTTACAAGAGACGGCCCAGAAGATTTAATGAGTGACGACGTCAAGAAGATTAATTGGGCGTCAAGAAACCCTAATGACGGCAACTTGACGGCGTCAGGACTCATAACCTGACGCCGTCACCCTTGTATATCTATATATAGTTTTGGATTTTTCATTCATTAAGTGTGCAACTTTGGAGATAAACCCTAGTCCGACTTTTAGAGTATTTTTAGGGTTTCATTCCCTCTTTTCTTCCATGTTTAAATGAAGATAAGTTCTTCTTTTAATCATTCAATATGTCTATGTGTTGTTTGATTCATTGTTTGTCTTATCTTTACATTAACATGCTAGCTTAGGTTTTTAGTGTTTGCTTAAATCTAATGAAACCTAGCTATTAATTATTGATTGTTGGTTTGTTTGATTGTTTTGGGTGATTGATTTCGCATTAGGCTTAAGAAAACTGGCTGATCTCCTATATGGTAACAAGCTTGAATGTCTTAATAAACGTATTCGGATGTGTACTACGATGTTATTGGTTGTTTTTAATGCATAAGTGACTATTAAGGAGGCCATGATAGGATACTAAATGTGTCGTCATAGGAAGAGATAGGAGCTTATAGAGTTGGGGAAGGACGTACACGCCCCCACGACTGGTATTAAGGAAAGCAACCCTTCAAAACAATTATAAGAAATCAATTAATCAATAAGAGATAGCTAGGGAGTAGTGAAATCTAAGTAAACACATTTTCTCATCATAAGAAGTTTACCACTTTTACTTTTGTTGTTATTTAATTTTATTTGCAATAGTAGTAATTTTGGGTTAGTTGACTAGCAACTAATTCCGGCCACTTTTCCAATACCCGAAATTTTACTTGCTTTCATAAAAATATAAAAATACAAAAAGAATCATCCCTCACCCATAGACCTAGTGACTTAGCTTTCAATCCTAACGACACTATTCCCCTAGAGAACGATCAATCCCCTGGTACTTGCCACTCACTATACTACATCGGTCAGGTACACTGCCTGGTGAGGATTGCAAGCTTCTCAAGATCCCTTGAGAAGTAAAACCTTTTGCAAGGTTGCAAAACCACGCACAAGTTTTTGCCGCCGCTGCCGGGGAATATTTATTGTTTAGGTTGGATTTTATTTTTATTAGGTCTACTCATTAGATTCCTATCTAGTGAGATTTTTATTTTCTTTTTATTAGGTTTTCTTTAGTCTATCTTTTTCTTTGTTCTTTTGTTTGTAACCATTACCATCCGCCATTATGGAAGGTGGTAATATCTTTGATCCCGCCAACCCACCACAACAAAACCCACCACACCAAACCAAGCACCCAGGTCATCCATTCTTTTGCAATCCAGCACCATTCGGTTAGTGCAAAGCGGATGTGCATTCCATGGAATTCGTTTCGAAGATCGGAACCAACACCTCAAGAGCTACCTAAAAATTGTTGATTCTGTAGGCTTAGGTGTTGACACTCAAGAAAAGACACTCTTAGTTCTTTTTCAATTTTCTTTACATGGTCGGGCTCTTCGATGGCTATGTCAACTACCTGAAGGATCCGTCTCCTCTTGGGACGATCTTGCTTCCTTACTTCTTAACTAGATTCTCCTTACCAAAGGAAGTCATTTTGCTACATAACTAGATTGAAAAAGAAGATGAGGAACTAAGAGAGGTCAATGAGATGATTAAGGGAGAAATTAAGTTTAGGGTTAACACTTGCGCAGAAAGTAAAAAGGAACTATGGAATGACTGTAGAATGTTAAGAATTCCCTGCCAACCAGCGAGGAATTAAGTTATCATAAGCTCCTTTTGAAATACCCTTGCCCCGCAAAACATCAAAAAAACCTATGGACTAGGAAGCATAACTAAATGAATCATAAGGTTCCATGCATGATTGGTCCTATGTATAAGGAGCACACCTACATCGATTTAAAAGCACCAATGAACATCATGTCTAAGCTTTATTATAATTGGATCATGAATGATAAGTTGAAACCTAGACGGGACCCTTATAACCCTAATCGCGTGAGTAATTTTGTTGGAAGGGTTAGAGGGTTACATGTCTTTATAGGAGATTTTGTTTATAGGTGCAACTTTATGATCTTAGAAGATTTTAGGGGAATTGTTGATCAATCCTTGTGCCAGATTGTTTTAGGAGAACCTTTGGTCAAGATCTCTAAAATGACTTATGACCGTGATGAGGGCATTATCACATTTGCAAATGAAGTGAAGAACATTAGGTATAGGATGCCCCATAAGGAAGAGATATTTAGGAAAGTTAAGGATCTCGATGCTGATAACATCCTTGTAACTGAGGTTGAAAGTGATGAAGAGAATAACAATAGTGGCTATAAAAAGAAAGAAATTCACTATTCAAAATGTTTAACTTTAGGCCCTGAATGCAAGAAGGATGAGAAATTGGTTAAGATGTTTAGAACTACATTCATGTTACAGGACAGGAGAACGTAGGGCATGACTTTGAGTCTAGCTACAAGACTCGTAAATAAAGAAAAGCGCTTCTTGGGAGGCAACCCAAGCTTTTAATTGTTTGTTTCCTTATTTGCTTCCGTATGCATATTTCATTCTTATTGTTTGTTGTTCATGTCTCATATATAAATTGTGAAAATGCTTTATTTTGTTTTTAACCTCGTCTTAATTACATATAAAGGTATTTTGCAAAAAAGTAAGTGTAAGGGAAATCCAAATGTGTTTATAAGACCGAATTGAACATGAACGATAACAATAAGATATAAATATGCATATTAGTATTTGTTTGAGTCAAATGCTTGTATCGAGTCACGATGAATGTTTTTGTAGGATTCCAAGAATTAAAACATAGGTTTTTCTAGAAATTTTCCAGAAACAAAATATAAAGAATTCTGTCAGATCAATTCTGACGGCGTCAGGGGTTACAACCTGACGACGTTAGATGTTGATTTCTGCAAAAATTTTACAGGTTTTGTTTTTCTGCTGGAATTGTAAAGTTTTGTAAAATCTGAAAATTTTAAACTCCAGGAATCTGTAAAACATTTATTACAAGCATTATAATCCAATTTCTAAAAGGCGTAGGAAGGGCGGGGCGCACCAGCCACCGCCTCACCTACGCGCCTTTTGCGAAGCCCTTGGCTCTAAAGCGGCTAAGAGCCCAACAAAAGGTAAAGGTATTATTTAATTATATCAGCATCAAATACTAAGAGCCTAAACAAATAGCCAGGCCCAAATACGAGGCTCAAGTAGGAATTAAGTTTTGAAATTACGAAGCCCAAGAAAGAAATAACCCAAATACTTGAAATTCAAGCCCAAATCCATAAATCCCCTAAATGCTTCTAAAAATGGCGCCACGCCTTACCAAAAAGGAGCGCCTTTGCACGCCTTTTCGCGCCTTATTCCACGCCTTTTCACACGACGCCTAGACCTCACGCCTTGGTCCATTTCGTGGCGCCGAGGCCACGCCTCGCGCCTTGGCGCGCCTTTTAGAACACTGATTATATCTTTACTTGCTTTCTAGGATTTACTATTATATAGATTTTGCCACCGATTTTATGCGAGGTTTCGTGTTGCTTTTCTTAGTTGTTTAACAGGTTATATTGGACAAGAAGATGATTATATTTCAGGAATGAAGCTTTGCATGCTCATTTTCTTGGAGGAGGATTTAACCTTGTTATCACATCATTCACACCGAGCTAATCAGGGGAGTATTTGTTTCATTCATTTTCATTTATCTTTACGTTATTACTTTTTAAGAGCATTGGGGATAATGTTCAACTTAAGTGTAAGGGGGTAAATGAGGATACCTTAGAAACTACAATTGCACTTGATTTTTGTTCTGTTCAATAGTAGATGTGTAATAAAACTAAGAGAAATACTTGTTAGGGTAACTTTAGCACCAAATTTAAATTTTTTTGCAACATTTAGGAGTGAAACTTTAGTCTTAATAAGTGTCTCATGGATAGGAGTTATATGACTAGCACAAAAACCGTACCACTCAAAAATTTCCACCCCAAATATGTGAGGTTCGCCCCTAGATCTTTAGGAAATGCATTCATTATTAATACTTGTGAGTGTACCGGTAGTACTTAGATTGTAGAACTTGCGTTAGCGATGCATCCGAAGACCACAAGTGAGACTACATTCGTGTAGTTAGGATTTACTATATGATAAGCGGCATTAGGATAACCCATGTTTTAAGCCTGTAATATAATTACATTGACTTCATTGGTCAAGTAATTCTCCCACACCTTTGCGATGTACTCATTTTTAGTACACGATACCCCTAGTACAACCCTCAAAGCCTATCTTTTTCGTTTCTAACTTTAAGCATTTTACTTAAAGGAAGAATTTTTTTACAATCCACCCCCAAATGTACACCCAAATCGCCTTAGCCTTCCTTGTATGCACTCATCTTTAGTGCATTATTGTTATTTGTTTAAACCCTTTGTTAATTATCTAGTTGATTACATGGTATCTAAGTCGAGTCATATCTTGTACATATTGTTTTGGGATGATTAGGACTTATGGGTAAAGTACTAGTATGATGGAGTAATGGGGAAGAACATCATTTATTACCCCCATATGTGCGTTAATGTTTTAAAGTACTCCAAATGTTTCGATTATCTTGATTCGAGTCTTTATTTTGATTTATGTAAAAGTTCAAGTGTAAGGGGAGAACGAGCCCCCTTGATTTATTATTTTGGATGGTAGGGCAAGAATGTATGAAAAAAAATCGAAAAAAACAAGAAAACGGAAAAAAAATTAGAAAAAGACAAGTGAAAAAAACATACGGACTACCATCCCGCTCCTTTTATTTTATTTATGTTTATGTTATTTCGTAGTTAGCTCAAGTTGAGTCGAGTCTTGGCTTAGCAACGCCGCGTTGTACATGTAATTAACTAAGATAATTGACTTGCCACTAGTTAAATATCCCTTATCCAACAGACTGTGCTTTCAATATCCCTACACCTAACGTTATAACCCTTTGAAAGACCTCTTTGATAGTTTATCCTAGGTGCTTACGCCAATTTGTGGAGGTTTTTGATCTTTCCCAAGCCTATGGTAATCTATTTGCTATGACAGGTAGTGAGAGATATTTTTCCATTTCCATTTGTGATATATAGATTTATAACACCCGAGAGATGAGAGTATCCAAACACTTAATGTGAGGTGCTAGTGTATAATTTCTGTGCTTTTTTTAATTAAGGTGAAGGGATCATTTGTTGTAATTAATTTTATATTAGTGTTAAATGACCCCTAACTTGTATTTTGATTGGTATAAAAGCTCATTTGCTTGAGGACAAGCAAATCTCTAGTGTAAGGGTATTTGATAAGGAAATATTTGTTACGCTTTTAGGGGTCATTTAAGCCTTAAATTGTGATTTTATGATCAAATATTACCTCAAATCGTTCCTTTTCTCTTTTTAGGTACTTGGAATGTGAATTCTGGAAAATGGAGCATTTTGGACGTTTTTGGAGTTAAAAGTGAAGAAAACGACAAAATCAAGAAACAAGTCAGGAAATTACACCTGACGGCGTCACGCCTTACGAGGTGACGCTGTCACTTAAAGATTCAAGAGGTGGAAACATTTGCAAGTGACGCTCCATAAAACCTTAGGTGGATTAATACGAGACGGCGTCACGTGTAAATGGAAGTAGGATGTCATGTATTAAAGTTACAAGAGACGGCCCAGAAGATTTAATGAGTGACGACGTCAAGAAGATTAATTGGGCGTCAAGAAACCCTAGTGACGGCGACTTGACGGCGTCAGGACTCATAACCTGACGCCGTCACCCTTGTATATCTATATATAGTTTTGGATTTTTCATTCATTAAGTGTGCAACTTTGGAGATAAACCCTAGTCCGACTTTTACAGTATTTTTAGGGTTTCAAACCCTCTTTTCTTCCATGTTCAATTGAAGATAAGTTCTTCCATTAATCATTCAATATGTATATGTGTTGTTAGATTTATTGTTTTTCTTATCTTTACATTAACATGCTAGCTTAGGTTTTTAGTGTTTACTTAGATCTAATGAAACCTAGTTATTAATTATTGATTGTTGGTTTGTTTGATTTTTTTGGGTGATTGATTTCGCGTTAGGCTTAAGAAAACTGGCTGATTTCCTATATGGTAACAAGCTTGAACGTCTTAAGAAACGTATTCGGATGTGTACTACGATGTTATTGGTTGTTTTTAATGCATAAGTGACTATTAAAGAGGCCATGATAGGATACTAAACGTGTCGTCATAGGAAGAGATAGGAGCTTATAGAATTGGGGAAAGACGTACACGCCCCCACAACTGGTATTAAGGAAAGCAACCCTTCATCCAAACAATTATAACAAATCAATTAATCAACAAGAGATAACTAGGGAGTAGTGAAATCTAAGTAAACACATTTTCTTATCGAAGTTCACAACTTTTACTTTTCTTGTTATTTAATTTAATTTGCACTAGTAGTAATTTGGGTTAGTTGACTAGCAACTAATTCCACCCACTCTTCTAATACCCGGGATTTTACTTGCTTTTATAAAACCATAACAAAAAGAATCATCCCTCACCCTTAGACCTAGTGACTTAGCTTTCAATCCTAACGACACTATTCCCCTAGAGAACGATCAATCCCCTGGTACTTGCCACTCACTATACTACATCAGTCAGGTACACTTCCTGGTGTGGATTGCAAGCTTCTCAAGATCCCTTGAGAAGTAAAACCTTTTGCAAGGTTGCAAAACCATGCATCATAAGTCCTTAGACTGCTTAACTTGGGTAACAAAGCGTTTCCATTCAAATTGGAGAGACAAATGAAACTTGATGTTGAAAATGAGAGTTTCAAGTTTGATGTTGTTCCAGTTCAAGTCGCTAATGATCTTTGTGAATCATAGATAATATGACCCAATAGTTTCCCCTGGTTCAGACATATACTTCTCGTATTCCCATAAAAGAGTTAACTTTTTCTCCAATATTCCCACTTTCGTTTTCTGCATTTGACATCCAATAACCTTCAATATCTCAAACACAATCGGATAACTGTCCAAAGTTGTAGAGATATCATTAGGTAACCCAAACAAAATGATGTTAATCGCTTGTTTGCCAGCTTTGACTTGAGCAGCTTCGGCAACAAATAGATATGAATCTTATTCTATACGGGTAGTTTTAGTAGTTGGTGGTATTCCATTAGGATTAGCAAGTATGGTAGCTTCCTGACAGACAGACATAAGGACCTTTGAGAATCGAGTCAAGAATAAATTTTACATTGTCGTTCTCGTCTATGAATCAGATCATACGACTTTTCCACTAAGTGTAGCTACCATGAGCAAGCATGGGTGAATGGTTTCCGGAACCAACATTGAAAATATCAACTTAAGTAGTCATGATGATAAAATATGTGAATGATAACGGATCTTGATATTTAAGGAGTGATTGTGCTAAAAACATGTTTGATTTGGTCTAAATGTGTTAACGTTGTTAATCCCAGTGATTAATGTGCTTCGAGTCTCGCTAAACGTCCTTGAAAATTCTCAAAAGTCGGTAAAATAGGTCTTGATAGAAATTTGGTAAATTACGATTTAGACAAAACTCGATATATTAGATTTTAGAAGAAACTCGGTATATCTAGTGAAACTCGGTAAAACTGAGTGTCTTAGAAACTCGGTAAATGAGGTTTAGAGGAAACTCGGTAAACTCGGTTGAAAATCGGTAGATTAGGTTTGACTTTTGAAAGTCGGTAAAAAGAGGGTTTGGACCTTGTCTTCTGGTGAAACTAGGTATATGAATTATGAAACTCTGTATTTTTTAATATGGGAACTCGGTAAATATGAATGTGTAGAAACTCGGTAAACTTGTTGTTTCGAAAACGCACACTAAAAATCAATTAAAGATACATTTTTAGATGGTTTTGATCCGTTTTTTTGCACAAATCTCATCTCTAACCCTTCTATGATCATAAAAACCCTTGCTTTTAGACCATAACACGTAAAATAGTAAAGATTTAATAAAAATTTGATGAAATGCACAAACCACCAAAACACGTCCAAAGATGTAAACTTTCACATTTTTAAACCGGTTTTCTTGTTCAACCACGTTCTAAAACAGTAGTACAATCTTACTAACACCTGTTATGAACATTAAGTAGGAAGAACAAGATTTTTTTACTCTAAAAACTCACGTCTAGACGCTAGTTAAAAAAAACACAATACAAGAATGAATTTTTAACACTAAAAACATATTCCTAATTCATCATGTAGCTCATGATACCAATTGTAAGGCCTCTTTCCTCTTACATATCAATATCATTCACACATAATAGATTTAGAACCAAAACTTAGAGAGAGAAAAGAACATATACATTAAGAGAGAATATGGTGAGTTTTACACACACAAGAATGAACCACACACACCCCAAATGACTTGGTGTGTGTAATATACACGTCCAAATGGGGGAGGACGAAATGGACTTGGGCTTGGGCCCTTGTTGGACTCTTGATGGATAGTTACTAACTAAGGTCCATTTACATGTATTTGTTCCACTAAGAAATAGTCCAAGCTCAATATTACTAGACTAACTTATTACAACTTCGTAAAATACTCGCAAACATTACATAGTAGCCACTAATGAGAAATGATTGTCCCTTTTGAGGCTAACAAAATATTCGCGATATTCGATTGTATTCCTCATTGGGTATACACCTAACACCTTGATTCCATCGAGACAGGAAAATTGTTCAAGTATTAAGAAATTTATACATGTTATGGTAGAAATGTTTTACTCATTCCGTGACTTTATTTCCTTTGATTCATCTATCCCAGATAGATCTTTTTTAAATATTCTAGTTTCTTTGAACTCCCAACACAAATAGATTTTAACAAAGGTCATGATTATCTTTGAACTTCTATCCTAAATGATTACATCAAAATCTATCATATTAAGATATGAAGCTCAAGTAAACATTTTTTTTACTTCACTAGTTCTTAAAGAACCCATAAATTATGATCATCTTTTTTTTTTATCAAACCCGATAAATTTGTTAGTTCACAGACATATATTTGAGATTACCTTTAGTTTTCCAGAAGCTTTTATTTATAGAATTAAGACAAAACATGCTAGTTATATTAAATTTCAAGTTATATCTTTTAAACCTAAAAACAATAGGATTAAAGAAGCTTTTAAACAATCCCTTGATTGACATATCTTCTAATCAGTTATATAACATAATCAAACACGTATAAATGGTGTTTTAGTGTTACTTACTTGATGCTGAGGTATCATAAGCTCCTAGACATTATTGTCTTCTTGGTTTGTATAGAATCGCCTTCTTCTTAATCTTGATGCACCAATAGATCAGTTAGGTTTCTTGGGGATAATCACCACTTGAGATGCGTCGGGCATCCACCATTACTACATTGGTAAAATTAGAGCTACGAACCTATGCAAGTTGGAGAGTAAGAAATCGGGTAACAAATTGACTTGAAGTCGAGTTGGTAATCAACTTCGGGAAGTCAATTAGTCGACCAATGCTATTCGTCCCTTTGGTTTTGCTTGGTCGACAGATCGAACAAAGAGGGAGAAAAGGGGAGGGAGTTTTAGGTTGTCGTTGTATTTATAGTAAAACAAAGACAATCCTAGTTGCATTAGATGTCCTTAGGTTATTATCCTTAGGTATACAAGTTTAACAAGATGTCAAACTTGCGCCCTTAGGGGGTCGACCGATTTTCACACTGTTAGGGTTTCTGGTTTTTCCTTTTATACTCAAATATATTTATCCCATATAAATATATGCAGCTTAGATAATTACCGTTTTATCCCCTATGTGAATATTTTCATATTCTCATTTCCTCATCATTTCTATTACATTTCGTCTCTATTTTCTCATTACCAAATTACATGTTTCGTTTAATGTGCACCGGTGTGACTCATCGATATTTTTATGAGCACCAATTGTGAAAGACGTTGTTCATTGCATACTATTCCTTTCATATTCTTCATATGTTGTAATCTTGGTGTGCAATTTAAAATTCTATTGATTTTATAACAATAACAATTGTATTTCTTTAAAACACGTTAATGACATCTTAAGAAATTCAGAAGATACTTATATGTAGTATAAAGATGTGTAAAATGTATAAAATCATATAAATTATCACACTTTACACATTTGCATAATTTGTTTTCAAAACATCGTCTTGAATGTTATACAACCTATTTTTTAGGGTAAAGTTCTTCATAAACAATTTCCGAAAGGTGTCCAGAATTGCTCTTGAGGCACTGTTACAATTTAATAATATTTTTNGAGATGCGTCGGGCATCCACCATTACTACATTGGTAAAATTAGAGCTACGAACCTATGCAAGTTGGAGAGTAAGAAATCGGGTAACAAATTGACTTGAAGTCGAGTTGGTAATCAACTTCGGGAAGTCAATTAGTCGACCAATGCTATTCGTCCCTTTGGTTTTGCTTGGTCGACAGATCGAACAAAGAGGGAGAAAAGGGGAGGGAGTTTTAGGTTGTCGTTGTATTTATAGTAAAACAAAGACAATCCTAGTTGCATTAGATGTCCTTAGGTTATTATCCTTAGGTATACAAGTTTAACAAGATGTCAAACTTGCGCCCTTAGGGGGTCGACCGATTTTCACACTGTTAGGGTTTCTGGTTTTTCCTTTTATACTCAAATATATTTATCCCATATAAATATATGCAGCTTAGATAATTACCGTTTTATCCCCTATGTGAATATTTTCATATTCTCATTTCCTCATCATTTCTATTACATTTCGTCTCTATTTTCTCATTACCAAATTACATGTTTCGTTTAATGTGCACCGGTGTGACTCATCGATATTTTTATGAGCACCAATTGTGAAAGACGTTGTTCATTGCATACTATTCCTTTCATATTCTTCATATGTTGTAATCTTGGTGTGCAATTTAAAATTCTATTGATTTTATAACAATAACAATTGTATTTCTTTAAAACACGTTAATGACATCTTAAGAAATTCAGAAGATACTTATATGTAGTATAAAGATGTGTAAAATGTATAAAATCATATAAATTATCACACTTTACACATTTGCATAATTTGTTTTCAAAACATCGTCTTGAATGTTATACAACCTATTTTTTAGGGTAAAGTTCTTCATAAACAATTTCCGAAAGGTGTCCAGAATTGCTCTTGAGGCACTGTTACAATTTAATAATATTTTTTGAACACTCTAATTGTGTATGCATTTTGAAATTTAATTGATTTGTATGAATTCTGCATTAGAAATTATAATAATTAAATAAAAATAATAAATGAAGTATAAAAGTATTGTGAAATATAAATTAGTTCAAGATTTGTAGTGACATTATGTATTAACAATCCTATTACTTAAAAACACACTGATAATATCTCAAAAAAATTTAGAAGAAAGAATGATCCTTAACTTATGTGTAGTATAAATGTCTGTAATTTCATATCTGCACTTCTTTTTAGTAACTCAGTAAACTATTATAACACCATCCAAAGTATTTATAACATGTCAAGTTCACAGTACATAGCAACATCTAGCCAAAAGCAGTATCGTCTTTGAGGGAGAGCGAGATGGATCACCGCTTAAGGCCTCAAAATTTCGAGAGCTCCAAATTTACCCCATATGCTATAACTATATAGATAGATATGTCGTTTTCTTATAAATGATATACATCGAACTATAAATAGTAGGATTTTATGTATAAATTGACTATTATAAGTGAAAAAAAACAGAAGCTCTAAAATGCTTAAAAAATTATAGGTCATAATCATACGACATGGCATTTATTTCATAAAACTATCAAAGAAAAACCTAAAAAATGATAAAACCAATATGACGAATGAAAACTCAATCGTCACTATCCAACTATATGATAATTCCTTTTATTCATTTCATCATTTCTTTCATTTTCTTAATCAATTATCTTGATAAATTATCCAACAAAAAACATCACAACTTCAATTTACAATAAGTATATGAGGTGTGATGATGTGAATCAACTTTGTTTGTCATAAATAGTTGTATATTATTAGATTTACTGTATATTTTGCAGCAAATTTTCAACTAATATTTGATTGTAGATTTTAAATTAAAATATGTCACTAGTATGACATTTTGTATGTAACTAGTTCGTAATGTATATGATATAAAACGGAAAACTTTTATTCATCGTTAACTTTTAGAGTCCCATATTTAGTTTCACTAAAGGCCTCCAAATTCTCGAGAACGGCTCTGGCCATAAACAACAAAAGTTAAACAAAAAGACCACAACAACAACCTAAGTAAATTGTTACTAAGAAAAAAACTATACAATAAACTGGATAGTTCCAACCTGCATATAACAAGCGCAATCCAAACCCAAAACCACAATTCAAAGATTTCGAGCCACAAGCATATGGTATGTTTAGCTCTACTGGTAACCCAAAACAAAGATAAGACTTACGGTTTTGTTTGGTCGATCGGTTCACAAGAAAAGAAAAGAGAAGAACACAATATTAGGGTTATGTGTACAAGAGTGCAAAATAATGATCCCTTGATGTGTATATATACTAAGTAAAACTTGGAGGACAAGTTTGTGTGGGATTGGGTTACCCCAATACCCCGCACGACCGGCCTAGGTCCCAAAGGGGTTTCCGGAAGCTTCTCGTTGTCTAATTTTCACTCTAGTCCTTCTCTTTTAATTTCTAATGACTATTAATCCCATACCATTAAGTACTAACGTCCGTTAGTCATTATTAGTGTTTATAGAATTAAATATCCACAAAACTTTTATATATATATATATATATATATTAATTATTTATCATTAACTCTCATTCGTAACGTGTGCAATCCCGTGGTCTCGGATTCGATACTAGACATACACGTATTAATATTTATCCACAAACCAACAGCATATATAGAGGTGTAGCATTATTTGAGCTGAGGCATTTTTTATACTAGTTTTAAGTATATCATTTTGTTTTAAATTTTTAATTAACTTGTTTCTTCATTGTAAACAGCTAAACTCTTTTCATTAATGGCAGTAAACGAGTAGACTATCGTATGAAATATTTTGTGCTCTTATATAATCATTAAGAAAACACATCTAAACAGGTTAAAAAGTTAGACAAGGACTCAGTTTAATAAAACTCGATATATACCAGGCCAATTAGTAATCACCGACCTGCATTCGACTGATCTTTGGAAACTGTCAAAAGATTGCTTGGATGTGATCATCCAAACCACATTTTGGATCATATAACGTTATGGACATATTGTTTGCTTTGACATAAAATCTCCAAGGAATGACACCCTTACTAACTAAATCAATGCTCTTTTACATTCGTGGATGGTCCATAGGTCTTGATGCACACAAGCAAAATGGTTTGATTGGTTTAGTGACCCTAAATTCGGTTGTAGTTACTTGTTATAACAATTATATCTCTAGCCCTTGCTAGTATTTTGCTAAAATTTCACAGTTCAAAAAAGAGTAATTATAAAGCAGAAGTGCCTAGCTTATACGCCACGACCAGCCTGGAGTTAAATGTGTGCCGGGTTTTACTAGTCCCTTTTATGATTGGACCTGGTTCGCAAACTAGGAACTAGCTAGGGTTTGTAGAACACTATATCAAATTTAAAATTTAGCTAGGGTTTGTAGAACGTACACTATATCAAACTTAAAATTTGGACGGAAATAAAATCTTTAGAGCCGCAATTTGACTCAAACCGCACCAAGACAAATAAGCATATCTTATGGTTAGTTTTTTGGCGCCGCCCACCATCATTAGAATGCTTACATATACGTGTCACTTTATATTACACATAACGACCCATATCTATGCATGTAGTCTCCTTAAACTTTACATGCACCTTTTAAGGATTATTTCTCAAACATTTCTCTTATTTTGCAGCCAATAAAAGAATGTTGGGTTTTGAAGTAGTGTTACTTCAAAACCCAATAATCCTCCCCTAAACTTGATATTTTCCCTAAAAATATGCAAGTTTCTTATAAGCTCATACAAACACCAGGAGGATGCTTTCAAACACTCTATCTTCTTCTCAGCTTTTCACACTCTCTAGAATTCTGCAACACTATCCTGTCAAGTAAGTCTTGAAGATGAGGAGTTATTTCTTCACATCTGAGCTTAGAAGCAAGCATTACAGTAAGAACTCCAGCTCTCAATGGATACTCCTTTTCAGTAAGCATGAACACATCAATTCCA
>LBNU01039340.1:0-14488 GCA_014162995.1 Artemisia annua
TTTCCAACTTATGTTTATAACACCTAAAACGTAGGTTTTACATAACGAATCTTACCTAAGGTCCAAATTTAACTCTCTCCATCCCTCCTATCTTATTTTCTTAAACGTCTAACTAGTTTTAGACTTCTGTTTCTACCCCTTCACCCTACTCATGCCATGTCGGGAACACATAAGCCCACTCATTTATACTTCCTCATTTACATGGAGAGGCGTCCCAAACGATGTAAATTAAGAAATACAAACTCATGGTTCGGCGATTCACAACTTCTTTATTAAAATGAAAAGGCGTCCCGATCCATTTGAATAAAGAACTCATCAATCATCCTACTTACACACTTCCGACATAACACTCGCACCTATCTGTTACACGCTTTAACTTTCAATCTTTTATCATTTCACATTCATCATTCATAAATCAAACATTTCACTTTAACTTTTCTCTTTTCTAGCTTGGATCCATTTTACTTTAACATTCCCCCGAAGGGACTATTACACTTGCCAAGGATGTAGGCAATCTTTGCCGGTGAAGGCAATTCATTTCATCCCGAAGGATTTCTGTAACGTTTACTCGGGGCTATAAAAGATCTCCAACTCATAAAGAGCGGACCTGTAACTTATCCCGTAGGATTTTCTATAAAATATCCCGTAGGATATCTGTAACGATCATCGTAACGCTTCTCCGAGTACACTGTAACCTCATACTTCAATTGCATACTTGATCCAAGCTATCCACGTTTTAACACACACTATTACGTTCATTTTAATTTCAATATCACTCATTTTCAATATGTTTACACATCTCACTATACTTTTCTGTGTCAACCCTGGTTGACCATTTCACCATCTTTACTATCACCACTTTAGTCTACACGACTTTTCTCGCACACAAACCTTACATAGGTTTATCAACTATAACATATTCATTAGCATCCATTTATTTGTCTTACACATTCTATATCATTAACACGATCTCGTCGTGTTTTTATTAAGCCACATACCATCCCATTCTCGCTAATATACATTAACTCATCGCTTTTACGTTCAATAGTGATGAGTGTGTAAATACTCATCATTTTTGTGTCATCTGAACTGCTAAAACATCCAAAAACACCCAATAATGCATCAAAATAGTGAAAATATTCCAAAAGTGTGTTTTATATGTTTTAGATGCAAAATGTTTGAAAACAAATGAAAAACGAACAAAGTTTGCACAATTGGTAGTTTCAGTCCCTCAACTATCAAGAATTGACAAAACTAGTCCCTTAGCATTTATTTTCAATAAAAAGTCACTAAAGGTCCTTTTGAAATCACAAATAATCATATTTAGTCCTTTGGTGGCAAGTTTGCAAAAATTACACATTTAGTCCTTCAAGTTTCAAAATTGGCAGAAATGGCCCCTGAGCAAACATTTTTTGAATGAAAAAGTCTTTTATGGTCCTTGGAAAGTAAAAGTTATCACAAATGGTCCTTCGGTGTGAAATTTGGTGAAATTACAAAACAGGTCCCTATACTTTGGAAACTTGGCAGTTTTAGTCCCTGGATATTTAGAAATGTGGAAAAGTCAACAGGTCCTCATACTATTCATCACTTGGCAAGAATACCCCTTTCTACAAGTTTGGGAACTTGTCAATTCAGGTCCTCCATATTTTCAGAAATTACAATATTGGTCCTTGTGTTAAATTCTAAACCAAACGGACACCTTATTACTACTAAAACCCAAGTCCAAAACCAAAACAAACCCAAACATAAAAACCAGTCCACCCATCCCTTGGCAACAAACCCACAGGCCCAAAAACCCATTTTACTAATAAAACCCACCCCCTTGGTCAAACCAGTCAAACCCGTCCCCTTCCCTCTCACCCCCACCCCCTCCACTTGCTCTGCAACACCATCACCTCAACCCACCATCTCCACCGCCCAAACCACTCACCCCGCCACTCTCACCTAACAAGACAAGTGCATTTAATGCCACCACCGCCCCTTGCATTATAACAGAGCAAATAGCAATTTTCTTTTTGACGCCAAAAGTGATCCAATGGCTAAGATTGCATCTCAGACATCCAATGGCTATGGGAATTGCTCAGAAGACTCCAAGAAACCCTAATCTCTCCTATAAAAGGAAGAAGATACAGAGATGAAGGATAAATAGTATAATTTAGTGTAACTTAGGTCGTTAGCTAATTTTTATCATTCTCATTGTACTTTCAAGCTTTCTAGTGTTAAAATAGTTCAATTCAGTGTATTGTAAACCTTTTTAAGCAATCAATTCAAGTCTTTCAGTTTGATTTCCATATTGTGCAAATTTCATTCAAAATTTCGTTTGCAGTTTAATGTTGTTGTTAGTTGTTGTTATGGACTGAGATAGGTCACATAAGCTCCTAGAAAGCTTATAAAAGCTTTTAGAAACTTTAAAATACAGTTTAGAATCAAAAAGCAAAAATACAAAAAAAAAAAAAAAAATTTAGTGAAAAATCAAAAAATTGTTGAAGATGGTGATCACAGCTGGAGCAGGGTGAATTTTGGATGGCCTTGGGTTAGTGGTTCTGTGGAGAACCTATAGGATTGGTTACTTGGTCCCTTGTTCTTGATTTTAGCTGGAGAGCAATCTGTAAGCCAAAATCTCATTTCCTATTTTTAACTGTAGCACTGCTTGTTATTGCTTATCTATGATCTTTGTGCTTCTTAGGTGTTGTTAGTCAAGATTATAGCTTAAAATTAGTTGATTGTTAGTTGGATTCCTTTGTTGCTCAAATCTCTTGTTTGACTGCCATTTTAGCATAGCTTTGGTATTTGAGTATTTGTAGTAATAATCTGTGGTTTTGTGCTTAAATTCACTTTTTACATCATCATAAATCCTTGTGATATAGCTTCAATGGTTTAATCAGTGATTTGCTTTGAAAACCAAAAATCATTTCTCTTAAAGAGGTGTTTGGATTTGTGTGTCTATCTGTGTATTTGTGTTACCCAGTGACTAAACCCTTTGTACACATCTTACTCAGTGGTCATTTAATTTAGAACAACCATTGCATTGGTAGTAACTAGCATAGAAAGTCAAAATCTACTTTGATCTCTTGTTGTTGATTCACTGTAAGGATTTAGGATCTCAATTCCTTAATCCTTGCTTCAAATCTGTTAACATAGCTTAGGATAGTTTTATTGTGGCTCATTTCTCATTTTCAGTCCATAAATCTAGATCAAATCTCACTAAAGTCAATCTTGTTCATAGAATCAAAAGTCAAAATTCTCAGTGCAAAATTTTTTGAATAAACTTGGTGATTTCTTCTAGGGTTTAATATAGAGTGTTAGGCTTTAAGCTTTTTGGATTTTGATATTTCACTGGTAATCTTCATTAGGGTATTTTTGCTTATTTTTCTTTCTTAAGTTAAACTGCTTTTCCACTGGCTTTTAAAAAGGACTTTTTCATAAACTTGCCCTGTGTCACAGACTTGAGCCCATTTTCATAAGCTCACATAGAGCTCATTAGTGGGTCCCACCTGTTGAACCTTGGCTTTTTGGAAAGCTTATCAACCATATTTTTAGTCCCAAGTCTTATTTTGAGCTTTTTAGCTTATTCAATAGGGCTGCACTTAACCATTTGTTTGCCCCATTTTACTGTCCATACTGCCTAGGCAGTATATCCAAGCTTTTTCACAAGCTTGCCATAAGCTCATCTGTGGACCCCACAGTGTGAGCTTTAGCTTTTTGAAAAGCCAATAAGCTGAGCTTATTGGATCAGCTTTTACTTTGGGCTTCCAATCACCCCTGTGGGCCCCACAAGGTCTGCAAGATTGTCCCAAGTTCTGTTGTATCTGTGGTAGTTGTGGATTGCTTATTTTTGCTTATTGGCTTATTCTGTCATGGATTCTTGTTGATTTAAGCTCATTTCAGTTCACTTAAGTTGTTTGCATCTTTATTTGAAGCTTGTATGCAATGTGTAGCTTTTAGATAGCTTTTGCATCATTAAAAATCCAAAAACATAAACTGTTAAGCATTTTAGTGTCCAAATTGCTTATTTTTAAGTTTTGTAAAAAGTGTTTTCACAAAAGTTGTTCATTTTTAGTGTTAGAACAAGTTCCAAAAAGAAAATTCCAAAAATCATCACTTTTAATAAAGTGATAGCTTCTATTTAAGCCATTTGGCTTATTGTTCAGCTTTTTCGAAAAGCAATTTTCATTTTTATAATTTTCATAAGTTCCCTGTCACTTGTAGTATTTATAATAATTTTCTTAGATTTTTATCTTATCATTTAGTATTTATAATAATTAATAATAGTTAAAATAGTTTTAAATTTAATCTCAGATCCATTTTTATAATTTTCCTAGCTTGTACACATTATTTAGATTCTGTAAAAATTGGATTTGTAATTTTCTCTGTTCATTTACTATTATTCTCATTTAAATTAGTTTAAATAGTTTTTAATTAATAATTAAGTAAATAATTAATAAAATAGTGTAATAATAGTTTTTATAAATTTTTTATAATTTTTTAGGATTCCTGTAATGGTTAATTAGTTTTATAAAATATTTCATAATTTTCTAAGTCATTTTTAGTATTATTAGTAATTTAAATTAGTTAAATTAGTTTAATTAATATAATTAGTAATTAATTAATATTAAATTCAGAAAAAGACAAAAATATTTATTTTCAATTTTTATATTTCTTTTAAGTCATTTTAGATTTTTAGAAATTAATTTTGCAATTTTATAATTTTAATTTGTAATCTTAATCATTTTTAGTTTAACTTTAATTAGTTTTAATTAACTTTTTAAATAGTTTTAGTAATTAATTAATATTTAAATATTAAAATAATCAAAAAAATAATTTTCTTTTTAATTTAATTTTCTTTTAATTTTAAGTTTGTAAAAGTTGCATTTTCACCCCCTGTAGTTTATATTTGCATTTTTCCACTTTTTCAGTACGCATTTAGGTTTTTAGGATTATTTGCATTTCTGTATTTGTTAATACTGTTTTATTATCATTCCAAGCAATCATTAGTGTAAAAATCAATCCAAATCTTTATCTGGTTACTATTCCCAATCACTCATTCCCAAAACGTTTTCCAAACACAATTTCAATCTCGTCGGGATATAACGACCCGGGAATACACTGTGCTTACACCGGATCATTAATTGATCACTCTCTCCCTCATTTGACTTAGTTGACCACACCTGGTTGACTGGTTAGTTTGGGAGGAGTCAAAATTTGGCGCCGCTGCCGGGGAGGTTGTTGCGTGTTTTAAAAAAGTTTAGGTTTAGTGATTTTCAAAACCCTCCTTGTACAAATCACATCACTTTGTAAAAATTTTTTTTAAAAATCTTAATCATATCAGAAAAAAGTCATTAACACTTTTCCTAAAGTGTTAACAACACCAAAAAAATCATAAACAACAAAACAAATCGTGAAGTTAAATTACTTCGATTCTTTAAGATTACAACCTATACAGTTGGAATACGGAGGTTCTGACATTAAATTGCGAACCGAAGAGAGATCCATTCTTCTCTCCCGCCAACCTGCGAGTAGTCTTAAAGGAACGATTTCGGTTAACGAATCGATTCCAAAAATAATTTCCAAGTTTTTTTCACACACACCCCAAAAAGCCAAAAACATTTGTTTTATTGTTAAATAATTACGTAAAATATTACCACCGCAAATCAAGGCAGAATACAACCCAACTGGGTGTATGACCATTAATAAGTTCTCAAACTAAAGATTAAAACTTGCCATTGTACTCTTGTGATTGGTGTACCTTTTTCAAAGAAGCCAGTCACATTGTGGTTATTGGTTTAAGTTCACTGTTGTTTTGCCTCGGTCTTGTTTTACTTGTGAATATTTTTAGTGCATGCGCACTCGTTCCTAGTCAAGAAGAAATCGTCAAAGGAGCATAGCTGAATTGCTTGCTATTGAAGAAATATCCGTTAAAATGCCTGACGATGACCCACCACCACCTCCTCCCCCTCCCAATTCTGAAATTGGGGATGCAGTTCCTGATCTCCGAACGATGGAGGAGCTATGTCAGCCTACTATGCAGGGGAGGGGAGGACCCATTGCACCACTCACTATCAGTTCCACGGATTTTGGACTCAAGCACCACATGATCCAGCAAGTCCAGAATTCGTGTCAGTTCCACGGTTTACCGGGTGACGATGCAAATAAGCATCTCGATAAATTCTTAACCGTCACCCAGAGTATGAAGCAGAATGGTGTCACCGAAGACGGCCTTCGCTTATACCTCTTTCCATATTCTCTCACCCATCATGCTACTGCCTGGTTTGATCGTCTCCCGAAGAATTCAATCCATACTTTTGATGAAATGGTTACCAAGTTCTTAGCAAAATACTTTCCACCATCCATGGTAACTAAGTTGAGAAATGATATTAGCAACTTCCGACAGCTTCCCGATGAGTCCTTATTTGAGGCATGGGAACGCTATAAGCTTGCAATTGATCGATGTCTAAATCATAACATGCTTCTAGTCACCATCATAGATACTTTCTACAATGGTTTGACTCTCCGTCATCGTGACACGATCAATGCTGCTGCTGGAGGGACCTTTATGAAAAGGACCCCCGAGGAGTGCTATGATCTCATTGAGAACATGACTGCCCACCAGAATTTCTGGGATTCCTCAGCTGAGAGGAATGATTCATGTAAATCTATCACTCCAGCCTCCTCTGAAATAGTTGCTCTCACTAAAAAGATGGATGATTTGTCCACTGCTGTGTTGAGAATGCATCAATCTAATCAGAACATCAATCATCAAGTCAGAGCTGTCAGTCACAGTTGTGAAACATGTGGTGGTCCACATCCTTATACTGAGTGCCCAGCCACCGGTGGCTTCGCTCACGAGAACGTATATGCTGCTCAAGGTTCCTACAATGCGGGGGGTAACTCTTACCAACCACAGGGGGACCGTAATCTTTTAAGCTATCGTTCCAACAATTTTCTCGGACCACCCGGATTTAATCAGTCTCAAAACCAAAATGCTCAAAACCGGAACCAGAATTTTCATCAAAACCAAAATCGAATGACATAATAATTAAGTCATAAACAAGGGTTTGCATAACCCATATAAACTTACCCATCATCCTTTCTATATCATCATATGATCATACTTTGATCATATGATGAAAGCCCACTTTCCTCATGATCTATAACCTTATAGAATAAAGATATGGAGTACTTACTTGTGATGGATTGATGCTAGGACTTAACCCTTGGATTAAGGTATCAAAACCACTTCATAGATTCATCGCCAACTTAGCTCTTTCCATCCTTTTTCTTCTCCAAAAACCAGACCTCAAACACACCCATAAATAAATGAAGAGAAAGCTAGGATTTTCTACAATCCTTCTCCAGATATTTACTTGCACCACTTTGGCCATTTGGCACAATAAGTCCCTTTCCTTCTACTTTGGCCACAATACATATTATAACACATTTAATACTTGGCAACTTAAGCCCTTAAAGTCTATTTCCCTTCTAGTTGTGCCGCATAATACTTTCCATAACCATATAACACATTCTTTGACTATCAGGTTTGACTATAACGCAATATTCGTTGACTATCCAATCACGTTAAGCCTTTGTCAATTTCATCTAGGGTGGGGCCTATTTGTATTCGGGAAACAGGTGTTACACTCTAGGCACGTGCTATCTACTCCAAGGTCGGCGAACTACTATACCCATGTGCATCCACAGTATTCATTTGCCTATTTAAACGAAACTTTGTAACCAGCTAAACAAACACATAAAGTAGAACTTATAGTTGATTGAATCCCCTCTCCTAGGAAGAACTAAGCAAAGTCAGCTGCCTCTAGTTGTTCCCAAAGGAATGTTACATTTTTTGGTCAACCAGAATAGTTTTACCGAGGGCTATTCCGCTGTAAATCTTTGATTTATTTCTAATAAAGATTTATATAAGCTGAAAAGTACAAATGGTTTTATTATGAATTTTGGTGATGTTTTTACTATCCTTATTATTAGTAGGAAGATTTTGTCATTTGCTCAAACCTTGTGGACCAACAACCTGTAACCCGTCGAAACCAAGCACGAGATGCCTGCTTCAAACCATAAAATACCTATGTATATGACGAAAATGATCTGGATACCAAGAATCCGCAAATATTGGCTTTTGAAACATTTACACGGTCTCGGTAAGATCACCGTTAAGAAAAGCATTCTTAATGTCAAGCTCATGAACCAGTTCCAAGACAACTCCAGCTACGAATCATATCCGGTTTAACAACTGGACTAAATGTCTCATTACAATCAATATTAAGTTGCTGACTACTACTGATTAGCAACTAGACGAGCCTTATAACGGCTCAGAGATCCATTTGCATGATACTTATGGCATAACAACCATATGGACCGGACAATATTAACATTAGTGGCCTCAGTTCAAGAATCCCAAATTACCTTTTTTTTAACTAATACATTATACTCATCATACATAGCATTTAGCCAATGAGGGTCGGCTAAAGCATTAAAGGGATACTTAAGAATATGAGAGACATGAAAGGTATGTAACGACAAATGATCAATAAGTTTGAGCGTACCAACTTGAGTACGCGTGACCATAGGGTGAGCTTGAGTAGATTGTTAGGTTTGGTTTTGAGTAGTACCCAGTTGAAATAGTAAAATGACAAGTGTGGATTAGTTATGGTGTAAAGGAATTTATATAAAGGAGTGTGGTTGGATGTAATAGAACCATGGGAATTGAAGTTCATCAAACGTGACATGTCTTGGGAGAATTATCTTGTTTGTTTCAAGTTCAATACACTGATAGCCTCAATGATATGCGAGATACCCCAAAAATATACATCGAGTGGTACAGGGAGAAAGTTTTTGAGGGCTATGTAGGTGATGGTAACAAACGCATCTGAAAATACGCAACCGGGTGTAATTGGCTTCTTTGTTAAATAATTTGGTGAAGGATATTTCATTTTGTATGGTCGTTGAGGGAAGTAACTTAAGTAAGCTGCCAAGTGAAGTTCCTCAACCCAAAAAGTAGTCAAAAGGTGGGCTTGGAATGCAAGGTATGAATCATATTATTAATAGTTTGAATCATTCATTTTAACTTGCCATTTTGTTGAGAGGTTTTAGGGCAAGAGAATCTAACTTTTATTCCATTTTTGGCTAATGTGTTAAGAATTTTGGTGTTATCGAACTCACCACCATGATCACATTGAAATGCATTAATATCACATTTAAATTGATTTTAATATAAGAACGAAATGTACAAACTTTTGAAAAACATCATACTTATTATGCAAAGGGTAAATCCATAAGTAATACGAGACATGATCAAGAAAAAGAAAATAGTATTTAAAACTACTAGTTCTAGTAATAGGAGATATCAAATATCTGAATGTTCGATTCAAACAAGAAACAATAAAATTTGAACTAGAAAATGAAAGTCTTACATGTTTGTCATGCTGGAAAGCATGAAAAATATGATGATGCTTTTCTTTATTTGATGAAATGAAATTTCGAGAAACTAGAGAACGTAACACTTCCTCTCCGGGATGACCGAGTCGTTGGTGCTATGTAGAAGACCTAAGAGACAAAAAAGCTTTAGGGATAGATGATGGTTTGGTGAGTGGATAGAAATCCCCGAGCTGTCACATCTAAAAAGGATATGACAAATCAATTAATCTGTTGACATAAATAATGCGTAAAAACGTTATTTATATTTTTCGATATCTCTACGTTTTGATGATCACAAAATAGAAAATCATTAAACGTAAGATTACTACGTAAACAATTATTAAGCTAGTTTATATCATTATATCCAACTTAATCACTCAAGGTATAGATAAACAAGTGCTTAATACATCTCATGATCAAAGGGGTATTTAATTAATTNGCCAATGAGGGTCGGCTAAAGCATTAAAGGGATACTTAAGAATATGAGAGACATGAAAGGTATGTAACGACAAATGATCAATAAGTTTGAGCGTACCAACTTGAGTACGCGTGACCATAGGGTGAGCTTGAGTAGATTGTTAGGTTTGGTTTTGAGTAGTACCCAGTTGAAATAGTAAAATGACAAGTGTGGATTAGTTATGGTGTAAAGGAATTTATATAAAGGAGTGTGGTTGGATGTAATAGAACCATGGGAATTGAAGTTCATCAAACGTGACATGTCTTGGGAGAATTATCTTGTTTGTTTCAAGTTCAATACACTGATAGCCTCAATGATATGCGAGATACCCCAAAAATATACATCGAGTGGTACAGGGAGAAAGTTTTTGAGGGCTATGTAGGTGATGGTAACAAACGCATCTGAAAATACGCAACCGGGTGTAATTGGCTTCTTTGTTAAATAATTTGGTGAAGGATATTTCATTTTGTATGGTCGTTGAGGGAAGTAACTTAAGTAAGCTGCCAAGTGAAGTTCCTCAACCCAAAAAGTAGTCAAAAGGTGGGCTTGGAATGCAAGGTATGAATCATATTATTAATAGTTCGAATCATTCATTTTAACTTGCCATTTTGTTGAGAGGTTTTAGGGCAAGAGAATCTAACTTTTATTCCATTTTTGGCTAATGTGTTAAGAATTTTGGTGTTATCGAACTCACCACCATGATCACATTGAAATGCATTAATATCACATTTAAATTGATTTTAATATAAGAACGAAATGTACAAACTTTTGAAAAACATCATACTTATTATGCAAAGGGTAAATCCATAAGTAATACGAGACATGATCAAGAAAAAGAAAATAGTATTTAAAACTACTAGTCCTAGTAATAGGAGATATCAAATATCTGAATGTTCGATTCAAACAAGAAACAATAAAATTTGAACTAGAAAATGAAAGTCTTACATGTTTGTCAAGCTGGAAAGCATGAAAAATATGATGATGCTTTTCTTTATTTGATGAAATGAAATTTCGAGAAACTAGAGAACGTAACACTTCCTCTCCGGGATGACCGAGTCGTTGGTGCTATGTAGAAGACCTAAGAGACAAAAAAGCTTTAGGGATAGATGATGGTTTGGTGAGTGGATAGAAATCCCCGAGCTGTCACATCTAAAAAGGATATGACAAATCAATTAATCTGTTGACATAAATAATGCGTAAAAACGTTATTTATAATTTTCGATATCTCTACGTTTTGATGATCACAAAATGGAAAATCATTAAACGTAATATTACTACGTAAACAATTATTAAGCTAGTTTATATCATTATATCCAACTTAATCACTCAAGGTATGGATAAACAAGTGCTTAATACATCTCATGATCAAAGGGGTATTTAATTAATTAATACAAAGTTTATTTAATTATATAAACATATTATATAATTTGGAAAAACAATTTTGGAAATAAAGAAAAATGTTTTAATCATACTAAATATATGAATTCAAATTTTTAACCAAAATCAGTTAATTTTTCACCAAATAAACTTTCCCCACAAAAGACAAAGAATCTGGCCGTTACAGTAGGCCGGCCTCCTTAATTATAAAGGGCGGCCTCCTTAATTTTAAGGGGGCCGGCCATGAATTAAGGGGACCGGCACGCTCCCTGTGTCAGATTTTTGTCAGAATTTTTTCCCTATAAATACCACCTCAAATCTGGTATTTTTCCTCACCTTTTGCACGAAAATTTCAGATCTCAAATCTCTCTAAACATCCACCAAAACCCTTTGATCATTAGATTACTAATCCTTGTTTCAAGTGATTCAATCCCTCCACATCCATCCTTATTCAAAGTGCAAAAGAAGAATACTCCTTCAACAAACAAAGTGCAAGAAGTATTGTAGTGTAGTTGTGTATATTGTGTACATTACTTGTATAGTTGTGTTGTGCTTGTAATAAGTAGTGTAGAGAAGTAGTTGTGTTGTGTAGAGAAGTAGTTGTGTTGTGAAGAAGAAGAAGTTGTGTTGTGTTGTGAAGAAGAAGAAGTAGTGTTGTGTTGTGAAGAAGAAGAGAAGTCGTGTTGTGTTGTGAGATTGGTTCTAGCTACCATTAGGACCCGACATTTAGCTTTGTGTCGTTAAGCTGGTGTAAGCGACGTTGTGTAAGGTTTTCTCCGCCATAAGGGAGTTTGTTGACATAGTGAAGAAAACTCTCGAGTAGGTGACTCGGGGAGTGGAGTAGGAACAAGGAAGGTGTCCTTGTAGCCGAACCACTATAAATCATTGTGTTGTGGTTTGATCTTTCTAACTCTTCTCATTCATTACTCATTTACTTACATTATATTAGCTTAGTTAGTTAGCAATATATATTTGTTCATATAGTGCACCCAGTATTGAATTCACATAAACTAGGAATCGAATTTTTTTTTAACCGAACTTGTTTTCATAAATTTTTAAAACGGACTGCCCTAAAACTATTCAACCCCCTTCTAGTTTTCCACATAATCTTTCACAGAAAACCCAAATTCATCAAATACAATAGTGCATTTGTTATCTCTAGTAAAATGACGCATAAGAATAAAAATTTTATTGCCGCCATCAACACAAAATGATGTGTACAAACATTTATTATAAATGGTAGTTAAATTACGTATTTAAGATGAAAGAACGCACATGTGTCCATAATGGATTAGCAATTTGTATGTCTTTCATTAATCAACCAATATTTTACAATTTATAAATTATAAGTTACAAAAGATAACACTTGATACAAAGTGTGCTAAGTCTATATAATACACAAAAGGCCCACGTATAATATAATTATCAACTAACAATAGGATATTAGATCAAATCATCAACATTAATGACTTGATATTTTTTTTGAACAAAAGATAACACTAAAGTGTGCTAAGTCTATATAATACACAAAAGGCCCACGTATAATATAATTATCAACTAACAATAGGATATTAGATCAAATCATCAATATCAATGACTTAATATTATCATGGGGCTTGTGGTCTAGTGGTAAAGGCTTAAGAAGTTAAGCGAGCTCAAGTGAGAGTAGTACCGGTTTGGGTGACCGACCGGGAAGTCCTCACTTGGGAACCACAAGCTCTAATGATATCAGGCGAATCGGGAATAGGAGTGGGGTTATCCCCTAAGGAGAGGCTTGCGGTTGGTATCTCTGCCCGAGGATGCGACACTAACTCGAGCCAACAACTAACATCTAACAACTAACCCGCCGTTCAAAAAAAAATGACTTAATATTAGCAAATGAAAGCTGAAACCATAACAGGGAAAGAAATGAATCATGATGTAAGCTTGATAATTACTTAAATGACTGACTATTCAATTAGTGATTTGTAATTGTCTCTAGCTTCGTTTTCGAAATAATGTTACGTTTAGTTCTTAAACCATGAGGAAACGTGACATTATCGATAATATCCAAATAGCTTCGTTTTCTTGGTTAAAGTTTAGAGGTGTTAAAAACTTTAATTAGTTTGATTGGATCAATTCTCCTTTGTAATTGTCTCTAGCTTCTTGCTAGAGCTTTGTTTCTTATATAATCTGCCGTTCCAAAAAAATGACTGATAAGAAGAGGAGAGAAGTTGATAGTGGCGTTGGAGGGGTGGCGCGTCCAAGTCCAATAGTTAGGATAAGGATTGTTGAAGAAGGTATAATAAAGAAGGAGGAAGCCGGGGATATCAAATCCGTCTACTGTCGGCTTCGAGATACCGAAGACCGAATTTAGATGAAGGTGAGTTTGAAGAATTTGAAGTTGAAGATGTGATGGTACAAGATTTTTGGAAGAAAATAATCATCGACGACTTGAGTGATTGAGTATAGACGGGTGATGGCAATGGCGAAGCTCGATATGCTTGATTACACTAATAGCGTTTTCGGGTGATGGCCATGCCGAAGCTCGAAAAATGTATGTAGTATTTATATATTTTTCATGATTGTATTGTTTAAATAAAAGTTTATGAGTTGTATTTTTTTAGTTGTATAATTGTATTGTTTAAATAGAAAATCAATTTGAGTAGGATTGGTATAAGTGAGTGAAGATTAAGTATGGTTGTGTTAATTATGATGGTGTTGGATAAGTCCTGAGTTAACGACAAGAGTTATGTGAATCGTGGGGAAAAAAACGGTTCGAAGGACGAAGTAAAATTGATCGAAAAAAACCGAGGAGCCGGCGGTAAATAACGCCGAAAGAAGTCGCGAAGTCCGAACATGTTATACGGCGAGAAAAACGAGACCGGGTAGAAAAAGACCGAAAAAGAAACCGAGACCTTCCGGAAATTTATAACGAAAAAAACCAGATCGGACATTTTTACCGAAAAGAAACCGACTCCGGAAAAAACCGAACGAACCGAAATGGGATGTGTTTGGAAAAACCGGCGTTTTGTTGATATGAAGACGGTTTTTGCGCAAAACCCGCGATGAAACCGGTTTTAACCGACCGATTTGCAGCCTCGTAGTATGCATGTGAATCATATAAATTGTTAATGACGGTGTGATACTGAGGAATGCAAAAGGCTAGTTTCGACTACCTTAGAGTCCGAAGAAAGTTTTTACGATAGTTATTTTTCTCTAGGGTGTGTTTTAAATCATGGAATG
>LBNU01039340.1:15014-31592 GCA_014162995.1 Artemisia annua
AACAGAGAGAGATCGGAGACATGGGAGAAAAGAAATAAAGATTGTGTTCTCTTCCATAGATAGATTTTTAACCCAAACACAGCATAACATCTATTTATAAGTGGTGTTTTCAACCGCAGCCAAAACCTCAAAAAATCAAAAAAATAACGGTAACATACAATAGAGCCGTTTGGCCTCGGATTTTTTTGAAAAAGTTGAAAAACCCGAAAAAAACCGAGTTAACGAACCGGGTAAACCGGGTAAAACCGGGTAAAACGGATATATCATATAGTTTTTTTTTTTCTTTTTTTTTTTTTTTTTTATAACGGTTATCTCTTTTTGAAAAACGCCGGGTAAGAAAACCCCCCCGACGGGTTTTTAAAAAAAAACCGGGTTCTTTTTACAACGGTCCCTTTTTTCTTTTTTTTTTTTTTTAAAAAATTTAAAGAACGGTTATTGATTTTTATTAAAAGAAAACCGGGTAAACAACCGGGGTTTTTTTGTAACGGTTTTTTTTTTTTTTTTTTTTTAATTATATATTTAAAAAAAAATAAAATAATAATAAATAAAAAAAAACCGGTTAAAACCGGTTTTAAAAAAAAACCGGGTAAAACCGGGTTTGAACCCGGTAAAAAACCGGTCCAGGATAAAAATGGAAACCGGTGTAACCGGTTCGGTTTTAGAAAACCGGGTTCGGTTTTCAAAAAACCGGTTTTCTAAAAAACCGGTTCCGGTTTTTTCCCCGGTTAAAAAAAAAACCGGTTCTCGATTTGCACCTCTACATGATACTCAAGATCGTTTCAGATTCAGAAAGGAATAAAAAACAAAGAATAGAAAATCCGGCGATCTCATGAGTCAAGCTAGCAGCCCCTTCGACTTTTAAATTTGGACAAAAGCCACATGGATATTTAATTGGGAAACTATAAACTATGGTCCAACATTGTGCACTGATTCAACGAACAATAAACGAGGGTATAATTTTTTTAATTAATTACAGTACTATTTAATGTTGAGATTATCTAACAAAGTGTCGATAGAACATCGCTTAAAAAAAATTTAAAAAAAAATAAAAAAGTAAAGAAAGTTTAATTTAAACTAATAAATTAAAATGCATTTAATACATATTAATTTGATCTTATAATTTCTTACTTAATTCTGATGATACTGTAATTATTATGTTTCTTTATATATGAGGCATCGTGGCCCATGCGACGCACAGATGAAAGAAGTATACTTGTGTTTCAAGTAAAAAATGGTTACTTTTTACCAAAATTTGTAATCATTCATGAAGAGTCACGACTTTACACAAAAGGTCACTTTGTTTACTATATAAACATGATTTTGGTATCTTAATAAAACAATATATACATCAAATTTTTTTATGTTTTGTTCTTTTTCTTTTGGGTAGACATTGATGAGTGTTCATTCTTGTTTTGTCCATATATAAATTTTCTGTAAGCCAAGACAATCAATAGAAAAAAATATTGTATCAAGAAAATTAACTTTACACTATTCAAAAATTATCCAAACAGTCTTATGATTATGACACCCTAAAACGAACATAAACCATATCTTGATCAAGGCTGCCAAGGTCTATTTTTGGTTTTCTATTAATATCACTATCAATGGCAATCTGAATATATATGGATACACTTATAACGAAATTAATAGCTGCTATAGAGATTAGATAAGTATTGAAGGAAGTTCAAAATTATTCTACTTATAAGTGTACCGGTCTTGTTTGTCTGCAACATATACTGGTATTATGTTCCTGCTGCAATAAGTTTTTTGGTTTGGTCTTGATTATTGAAAGCTCGTCGGTTCGGTGTCCTTGAGATAGTGATGGTCCTGTTGCAATTTCAAGTGTTGTTCAGCTGCTGTTTTAACAGGTTATGGTACAAGTGAAGTCTGCATTTTAAGGTTCTAAGTGTGGGTATGGTTTATGTACCTGCTTGTTTGGTTTATGTGGCTCATTTGCAATGTGGTTTGTTTAATTATATTAGTGTGTGTTTACTGCTTTTGTTTGGTCAAATATGGTGGTCCATGCCTTATACTCTTGGTCGATTGTTGACTGACTTAGAGTGGTATCATATGGGGTAATGAATTTATGTTTGGTCTCATGTGGTAATATTGTTTTTCTGTTGTATTGCCTGATTTAGTGAGGCTTTGTGTGTGTTTTTTTTCGGGTCTTAGCTCCGTTAATTTACTTGATTGAGGAGTTAGGATGTCATTCTTTTGTAATAGTTTTTTTGGTAGTCGTAATAAAGTGTTTTGTTGCCTTTCAAAAAATAAAGTGTACCGGTCTTGTTTATCATTAAAAAAATAAACCTTTTGCCTTTGCCAAGAACTCAGGATTACGGCATATGTTTATGGGTCAAAATATATAAAAAACAGCTTCTGTGTTTAAAATTGTTTGGGTTAAATTGACTCGTTGGATTCCTTTTTAATGAAAGGTTCGGTTCAAAATCATTGTGGTTAAATTGACCTATTGTCTCGAGATATAACCCAAAAATGACAGTCATATAAGCAACTCGAATATACATTTTATCTAGTTCAAATATGATACACATAGTGGAATTGTTTAGAGAAAATTTCTTGAGTACTATTATGAACAAAACCACTCATATGAACATACCCTTCTTTAAACGAAGTATTGTGTTCTAGTGTTAACCACAGTGGCGTAAACTATCGTTCTCATTGGCATATGATATTTGTTTGTGAATGGGAATTGAATGATAATCACATACCACTTACCATTTCTTTTCAAGTTAAACGAAGTATTGTGTTCTAGTGTTCTAGTGTTCTAGTGTTAACACTTCGTTTAGTGTGAACATACTCACCCTCTTTTAAACGAAGTATTGTGTTATACTACTAGTTGTTAAGTGGTAACTATTGTGTTATACTACTAGTTGTTAAGTGGTAACTATTGTGTTCTAGCACTCCCGTTCATTTTTCAGGATATTATATTTGTTTATGTTCAATTTCTCAGTAGGTTTTCACATACATAAATGTAACATTCAAATAAGAAGCTAGCCATGTGTCGATCCTGACATTTTAGTTGTCATGTCTCTTACAACATCCCAACGCATTTATAGGAGAGTTGACACCTTCCTCCAGTTAGTTAATAAAAAATAAGTAGATGTTGCGTTTGTTTACCGAATAGCATGACTTATGCTATGTTTTTGGAGATCCAATATTGTTTCCAAGTGAATTAAATACATGTGGCCTATTTATGCTCTATAGTGATAACTGATAAGTGTAACTAACTACTCAAACCATACGAAAAGTAGCTATTGAGCACTCTCAATAATTACAACGAGTGTGTGCGCATACAACATAAAACGGACAGATGTGTGAAACTCTTTTTGGCTTGAATATATATCAGTTAAATTAAATGAGATGATTTAGTTGTTGAATTTTAGGCTTTAACAATTCAAAAGATGAGAAAATGCTCTATATTTTCTTAAGACTTAAATGTATAATAAATGCAATGCATTAGACTATGAAGCAAAAGGAAGTCGACAGGGTTTGGACTTTGGAGTTTTTTGGATGATAAAATCAGTTGAATTCTAAAGGATTCTATTAAGTATTTTAAAGTGAGTTTATTGCCTACATTTAATTCAAAAACTCAAACTTTATATTATTTTAATAGCTATCGAATGTTTAGGTTTAAACAATTCAAAAAAAACGTGCTCTATATTTTTTTAGACCTAAAAGTATAATAAATGCAATGCGTTAGACTGTTAAACCAAGAAAGTCGACATGAAATATTTAAATAATGTATAATTATGGATTATATTATTGCATTATTTTTATTATTTTTATTGTATAACGACTTTTTTTTTATAATGTAAACATTTATGGAAGAGAGATATTTCACATATCAAATTTTTCTCGTATACAAAAACACAAATCAGAGCTACCCAATTTTTTGTTGAGAAAAAAAATGATATTAATTAATATTTAAATTAAAAATTCAATTGCACTCATTTTTTATAATTTAAATATCTTATAAACCGATGAGCGTTTAAGTTAACGGTTTAAACTAACGACAACGTTAAAATTGGACCAAACTTGTGATGAGTGTTTCAATTTAGGACATGATTTGAGACTTTTCAAACTATACTAAAAATAATACACCCGACAAACTACAAGGACAAAAAATGTAGTACATGATTGTCTCTTTAAGTAAGCAAAGTATATATGTATAAAGAGCAATGTTAGACCCACTTATAAAATTCATACAAAAAATTCACTCGTTGACGTGTCAACGGCTGATTGGTGCATTTTCTGACACTTTCTCTCGACTCTCTTTAATTAAACTAATCACCTGCTGACACATCAAAGAGTGGATTTTTTGTGTAGATTTTATGAGTGGTTGGTTCATTTCTTGCTTTTGATTTTAAAACGTGGAACAATTTACTTTTCGTGGACCTTGAAATTATAACCCAACTACATAAAATGGCCCTATAATCAACGTGTTAATTTCTCCCGGTAGACCATTTACCAGCCGTCAAAGTTGAAATCTAGATGAACAATAGCACACACAAGAGCGATTACTATTGTCACGTCAACACCGACTTAACTTCATTTTTCTACAATATTTTTCATAACCAACTTAATGTAATAAGGTGATCGCGGTCACTATCAAACATACCTCACTTAATGCCAAATATACCCCACACAAATTATTAAATAAAAACACCCACACACACAATAAACTCACACGACTCGGTCGTGCAGTCAACCAAGTCCTTCCTTTTTGGCTTAGGAAATGCATCGGGTGGGGAAAGGGGCGTAGTGGGGGAGAACGCGTCCATTGTTGAGGTAACCGAGCATAACGACCATTTTATTACGGATGCTCTAATATAACATGCAATATTTGAAATCATAGGGTTAACACAAACCATGTAGAAAGTTTGCAGTATAAATAATGGTAAATGATTAAATTATCTCTTTTTTAAGTTACTTTTTCCGTCTTAGAAATAATTACTGTAATTAAATAGGACTCCTATTAGGTGTAAAAGTGATGATCTAAGATATTTCTTTTACGTTTCTCAATGCCATTTTGATTTTCTTATCTACGTTTTATTATATACTTAAGTTTTATCAACTTCCAACTAAAATCTAATTATGTTTCAAAAAAAATAGTAATAATAATAAATAATATAAAAAATAAAAATCATACAATAACAAATTCTTCAAAATGTATTTTAACTTGAAGTCAAGAAGAGACGATATAGCATCTAATTTAATAGCTTTTTTTTTTCTCTCTCTTCTTCTTCTTCTATTTTTATAATTTCATCTATGTCCTCAGGACTAACGGTGCAAATTTATTTTACAAGTCTCGTGTTGATGTGTGACTTAGTCACCTAAAGACGCTAACTCAACAAATAAAAAATTGCTAATACAAGTAAACGAGTTTTCCTATAAATTAAAAATACCTTAATCCACAAATCTTTTGGGACGATCTTGACTTACTCACCTTTACTATTACGGACGAGTATACTTGTTCGTATGTGTTAGATAGATAATCGGTAAAATCATGTTTTATAAATTTTAAAACTTGCACACGTTGTAGCACATCAATGAGTTCCCACCAACATGTTGTTTTGACAATACTACCCTGAGTGATGAGGCAACTTAATGAGAAAAAAAAAATGAAAGTTAGTGAACAGTGCCTCTGTTTTGCAAAAAACGTAAACATTAGTTGGGGACATATTTTTTTTTTCAACAAAAATCATTTCGTTGTAATCCTTACGTATTCGTATAACTTTAGAGACCAAATTTGCAATTTACCATAATATTTATCTGTTTTTCATATACGCATATATAATTAAATAAGTAAAAAGGTAAACATAAATTAAAGAAATAAATGATAACAATTTAATTACATAAAAAGTAGTAAGAGAAAAGTAAAAGTAATAATTAATATGATAATTTTAGTGAAACATAAAAATAAACATAATGATTACACTAATCATTTTAATTTGTTTAATGTAACAAGTCAATGATTAATTAATTATTATGGTGTATTTAGACTCTCCCTATTTTAAATGAATTGATTCTACTAGTGCTTTACGAATTTGGACCTCGCCCACACATTTTCCAAAATGACCTTTTAAATATTATTCGTTAGATTGATTAGTATATAACGTTTTCACCATACACGTGCTTCCAAGCGAATTCCAGGCGACATTTTAACGCGAAATTTGTATTGTTTTCGGGCGACGCAAGTTTAATGCTAGGCGAGTGTTGGGCGAGTCCTGGGCGAATGAAGAATGCTAGGCGAGTGATGAATGATGGGCGAGTGTTTGGCGAGATGCTAGGCGATGTAGACACCTAGGCGAGACCTCTTTGGCACTTCAAGCGAGAGACACGTGACAAACATATCAAATTTAATACAAACTTAGATTTACTATTTTCAAATTAAGATTTACTATTTCCATATATAATGCATAAAATTTAAGAGTTTTTTTAGAGACTCTAGTATTTTTTAAAAGTATTTAACAAAATAAGTACTTTTAAAAGTATTTAAATTAGTAAGTGTGGAAAACTAGAAGGGGGAGGTTGAATAGTTTTACGTCTTTTTAATTTTTTTTAAAAAAACTTTGTTTCAAAAATGTTAATTCGAGTTTATGTGAAATCTACTCTTGCACAATATGAACAAGTATAAGTAAGACAATAAGTAAGAGATGGAAAGATCGAACCGCGAGACAAGAGATTTATAGTGGTTCGGCTACGAAGCACCTCTTCGCCCTACTCCACTCCCTGAGCACCTAACTCGAGAGTTTTCTTCACTATGCCAACAAGCTCCCTTATGGTGGAGAAAACCTTACACACCACTTATCACACCACAACTTCTTCACACCTTCTTCACAACTACTTTACAACTTCTTCACACCTAATCACTACTTAATCACACCACTTCTTCTTCATACCTATACTAATTACACACCACAATCTCTTCACTACTTCTCTACCTACACACCTTACTAGCCTAATTCCTTATTTTTACACCTATCTAACTAATATTCACAACTTATACACAAATGAATGAATAATATACAATTGATGATGCACAAACAACTTAGACGTAGAGATCACAAACAAATATGACGGAATGAAAGCTCCCCTTGATGTATACTCCCCCTCGTTCGAGGGCACCAAGAGATCAAGCTATGGAGTACTTGCAAAAAAAATATTAGAAGCACAAACATATATAGCAAAATATGGAATACCACAAGCCTAGCAAACAAATATTATGGATACATAACAAAACATTCATTAATTCAAAGTATTAAGTAAAAATCCTAATTTGACAAAGAGAGCCATCGGACTAGCTTGCAACAAAAGGTTGTTTGATTCTTATTTGAAAGTGAAAATCATAAGCATATAGTATGCTTAGATGGTTGATGATGGAGTGTTTGGAATGAAAGTGGTTGAGTAAGGGTAAGGATGTCGGATTAATAGAGGTATATTTTTGGAGGTGGAGAGATTTGACGTGGAGAGTTTGGAGCGGAATCGGTTCATTGAGGTTTAGAGTGTTGTGCTAGTGGAGGTGTTGGATGAGATCTAGTGAGAAGATACTCAATCTAAGTGAAATGTTCATTTAAGGCAATGATTTGTTTTTGGAGAAAGACACAACAAAGACAATAGTTGACATGATTATCAACTTGATTCAAGTTGTGGGGGTGAGGTAAGCCATTTGAGTAGGGTGAGGATGGAGGTTGGCCCTTGTTGCGTTGTGCAAGGTGCATAGTAAGGAGATCACTACGGTTATGGATTTGGTTTATCTCTTGACGGAACCTTTCCTTTTCCGTGGGAATGTAGATTTGATCATTTGGTGGAAGTGGATGAAATTAGGGTGTGTAGTTGGAAGTAAAATTGGATGTTTGACCAATATGATGAGGGTTTTGAAAGGTGTCATTGAGGTTAGTTTGAGGTTGAGATGTGTAGTTTGGAACGAAGGTGGAGGTTGAGGTTAGTTTGTGATGAAGAAGAACTAGAAGGGAGTTGATCCAACTTGAGTTGAGTAAGATGTAAGGCAAGAAGAGCACTAAGCTCATGGGCTTAATTAAATTCTTCAATGAACTTCAAGTGTTCGGAAGAAGGTGATGGTGGTGGAGTGTGGTTGTTATTTTGGATGGATGTTTGGATATGCAACATAGAAGTAGCATGTGAGTTGGTAGGAAGTGGTGGTGATACTTTTGGTGGTAGAGACATTTTTGAGTTTGGGTAATCATTAATGGATGAATATGAAGGTATGGAAGAGAAGGGTATTTCATGAGTGAATGGTGTTTTGGATGGTGCATTGGTAGGTGAAACAAGATGTGAGGTGTTGGTGATGAAATTAGGATTGTCATTTCGAGATTGAGCATGTTCTTCATAAGAATTATTTGGGTGAGATGAAGGCGTATTTTTGGGAGCAAAGATGGATGGTTGGTTATTATGATGAGGTTTGTGAAAGGATGTATTGGAATGAGCTTGAGGATTGGGAGTATAGTTGGGAACAAATGTGGGTGGAGGTGTTGGTTGTTTAGCCACATCATTTATTGAGATGGGCTTGTTTCGGGAGTTAGGTTTTCTTCTCCAAACGGGTTTTTTGGCCATCCTTGCTAACCTTGAGGTTTTTTGGCTTTGGTTTGATGGGAAATGGCATGATGAGATGATGGAAAATTATGAGGAATGGGAGTGTTTATAGTGTAGGATTGATGGGATTAAGGAATGGATAAAATTTGTTGGATGGATTGGAATAGGATATGTTTGTGAATTTTGTGAAGTGTAGGATGAAATGGGCTAAAAAGAGTAGAAAAGAAAACAGCACCTTCGACCATCAGATGGCCAGTCCCCTTAAATATTAAGGGGGCCGCCTTATGAATTAAGGAGGCCGCCCATCTGGTGGTTCTCAGATTACCAGAAATGAGTTTTTGGCAGAAAATTGTAAAAAGGATTGTGTTTTTAGGTTTAGTTTCAAGTAAGTCCAACTCTTTGAGGCAATTAAACATGTAATAATTATGAATGCAAAGCATGTTCATTAAACACATTGAGCAAACAAGCAAATTTATCTAGCATGAAACCTACTCATTAAGCAAGCAATATATATGGTCAAAGAAACAATAAACAGCAACAAGTAATTCATAATACTATTATTAGGAAGATTAATAAACTAGTGAATAAATCCTAATGAGTGTCTATGTGCAATAAGTGGGGAGTTGTGATAGCATGGACTTCTAGACTTGTTACAAACAAAATCTTAATAGACAAACCATGGTCCGCTAGATTTGATTTAGTTCACTTATAAATGTCATGCACATAAATATAGATGACAAATATGAGATCATCATGCATGATTTAAAGAAATGTTTTTAGCATTATTCAACAATGTTTGAAAGTAGGTTTTTAATGTGGATGTGAAAGTTATTTGAATAAAATAGATTGGGTTTTATTTCAAAATGTGTTTATGAAGAATGGGTAAGAGAAAAATTTTCCAATCTTTGACTTTGATCGAAAAAGAATCATGGACATAAATTAAGAAGAAAAATGAAATAGTAAAATATGTTAATAAAAAAGTGAAATAGCCATCTAAAGAAAATCATTTTTCCAAAATGTGAAGTTTTTGTATATTTAAAGATACTAGATTTTTAACAACAAATACCATTATTCCTAGATTTTAAAAGATGGTTGTTAAAGGTCTCATGCTCAAGGGAATTGGTTAAGGCTATTGTTCACATGCTACCCTTTTCAACATATCCTATAATCATAAGCAAGTGATGACTAAGTTCTATATGTTTGATGCGAGAGTGTTGAATGGGGTATAACCTAACATCTATAGCTCCTTTGTTGTCGCACATTTATCTAACTTAATGCCATAGTCTACGAGAGCTTGTTTCATCCATAGTTTTCTAACGCGAGAAATCTAATCTTACTTCTATGTTAATGATTAATCCACTTAACTCATTTCACTTCATCACCATGAGTTTTCTAATAGTGGACATAGAAGATTTCCATTTTGAACGTTATAGCTTAAGAGGGCCAAGGGGAAAAGAACAAGTGATTCTAGGTGATAAGTAGATTCATATAAGCTATTATGTATGTAAATATAACTAGGCATTATGAGCTAAATGGGCATGAAATAACTAGTCATTAATCTAAGCATATATTATAACAATGAGCTTAAAAGGAAAGCGTACCTTTTAGTCTTCAGTAGATTTTCTTCAAACACTTCAAGGTGTCAAATAGACTTATAGAAGCCAACCGTAGATGAGTTTCCAAATTATTCAATGAGTAACGATTTAGCCACTTGGTCCCCATTGTCTCATTTGTCCAAAATTGTTTGAACCAAATATGGTTTGCATTTGCATGTATAGTGGAAGTATTCCTCAAGGGTTGAAACTTGGTTGACGTGAATAATTCCACATTGGGTGACTATTATTAGGAAAGTTTTGTCTACCTTGATTTCTTCTAGGTTGAGGGGTTCTAGACCGAGGATGATGATTATTTGGTCTATTTGGAGGTGGAGTTTTAGATCTTAATTTTGGTTTAGAAAATACGGTTTTGGCTTTTAATGATGGTTTATAAAAACTTTTTACTTCCTCATCACTCGCAATAGGTATTTTTCTATATTTTATAAGTATATACTTAGGTTTTGACTCTAATGGTTTTTGTTTACTGGATTCACATTCAAACTTTGTATTTTTATTTTCACTAGTTGAAACATTAGTTGAGGTGAATCCTAGACCGGTTTTATCTCCCGAAGTTTCTTGAACACTTATTATTTTCTTAAGTGAGTTACTACTATTTTTAAACTTGTCAAGTTTGAAAATTTCATCTTTAAGTTTTTCGTTTTCATTTTTGACCTCTAAGCATGTTTTATAATCTATAAAAACTTCTTTTCCTTTTTCTAAATGTTGTAGTCTAATTTTTAATTCGAGTACTTCATTTTCTAATAGATTATTAATATGTTTTAGTGACTGATTTTTAGCTATAACTTTTTGACCTAATTTACATAATCTATTATATTCATTATCTAGGTCTTTTTCATCTAATGATTTATTTTCATCACTAAAGTATTCGGTTTTGGAAAGTACCTCATTGGATGCCTTGGCTATAAGACATTTTTCGTCCTTTGTTATTTCTTTCTCATCTTCATCGCTATCACTCCATGCTCCTCCAACGAACGCCTTTTGATTTTGATCCCTTGACATCATTGGACATTTTCTTATGAGATGATTTGGGTCGCCGCATTTATAACACTTCTTTTCGCTCTTGTTATTTTTGTCATCTTTGTATCTTTGGAATGCCTTTCTTTCATCATGTGGTTGTCTAACGAATCTTCCTCGCCTTTTGAAAACTTTCTTGAATTCTCTTACGGCCATTTCATATTCTTCGTCTTCACTATTGTCACTTGAATCATTAGCGTCACTAAGTTCCTTTTTGGCTTTTAGTGCAAGAGATTTGATTTTCTCTTTCTTGCCTTTGACCGTTTCCGAATCTCTCTTTATAATTTCTTCATGGACCTTCAAATTGCCAATAAGTTCATCAAGCGACAATGTCATCAAATTCTTCGATTCTTCAATTGCCGTGACCTTTGCTCGCCATTTTGGATACAATGCCCTAAGAAATTTCCTAACACAATTCTTACCAGAAAGAGTCTCATCAAGTGCTTTTAAACTTGTGATAATAGTGTTAAATTTAGCAAAAGCATTATTTATTGATTCCTCTTCCGGAATCGTAAATTGTTCATATTGTTGAACAAGAAGATCTATTTTGTTGTCTTTGACTTGACTATTACCTTGGTGAGTGATTAGTAGTGAATCCTAAATTTCTTTTGCAGTTTTACACATAAAAATTCTTTCATATTCTTTGCGNATTTTGATCCCTTGACATCATTGGACATTTTCTTATGAGATGATTTGGGTCGCCGCATTTATAACACTTCTTTTCGCTCTTGTTATTTTTGTCATCTTTGTATCTTTGGAATGCCTTTCTTTCATCATGTGGTTGTCTAACGAATCTTCCTCGCCTTTTGAAAAATTTCTTGAATTCTCTTACGGCCATTTCATATTCTTCGTCTTCACTATCGTCACTTGAATCATTAGCGTCACTAAGTTCCTTTTTGGCTTTTAGTGCAAGAGATTTGATTTTATCTTTCTTGCCTTTGACCGTTTCCGAATCTCTCTTTATAATTTCTTCATGGACCTTCAAATTGCCAATAAGTTCATCGAGCGACAACGTCATCAAATTCTTCGATTCTTCAATTGCCGTGACCTTTGCTCGCCATTTTGGATACAATGCCCTAAGAAATTTCCTAACACAATTCTTACCAGAAAAAGTCTCATCAAGTGCTTTTAAACTTGTGATAATAGTGTTAAATTTAGCAAAAGCATTATTTATTGATTCCTCTTCCGGAATCGTAAATTGTTCATATTGTTGAACAAGAAGATCTATTTTGTTGTCTTTGACTTGACTATTACCTTGGTGAGTGATTAGTAGTGAATCCTAAATTTCTTTTGCAGTTTTACACATAAAAATTCTTTCATATTCTTTGCGTGGTAACGCATAATAAATTATCATTTTAGCTTCATTATTTTTTGCTAGTTTCTTTTTCAAATCATCATTTTGTTTTTCAAAAGGTACAATTTCATCCATTTTAGTTTCCGGATTATTTTGAATAGGGGGAAAATCACCAAAGGTAATAACATGCCAAAGATCAAGATCTTTAGATTTCACATAAGTTTTGAATCTATTTTTTCAATAAAGAAAACCATCACTTTCAAATAGTGGTGGTCTTTGCATAGATTGTTGATGTATGCGTAAACATACATCATTTTCATACTAAAAAACACACTAAAACGGACTAATAACCATGAAATACATTAAATTATATTGCAAATATGTTTGGAATGTGTTATTATGTCTTGCAGGTACAAAGGGTTTGAAAACAAAGCAAAAACGGTGATTATCGGATGAGTTTCGACAACATTTTCACGTTTTACGAGGTTCAGATGAAGTCGAAATTATTCCCCGAGCACACCATTGGAAAGAGCACGAAATAACGAGTCCGGAGGTACTTTCAAATATTTTTGAACCGGTCCACAACTCCTTAAAATGACAGGTCAGAATTATTACTATATGAACTGGGCTTGTTATTATATAAAAAGAACAAAACACAACATATTAATGAAACTATACTCCAGCGCAGCTGGTAGGTAGTTTCCCTCTCAAGCGAGAGGTCCCGGTTTCGAATCCGGCTAGAGCAAAATAGAGTAATATTACTCATTGCCACGTGGCACCCGACTCGTATCCAGGCCCGACCCGAACTTGACCCATATCTGACCCGACCCGACACGTGTCCTGACACGTGTTGCCACATGGACCACTTAGGTGGTGACACGTGGCAGTGGGCCTCACCTGAGTTATCACAGCTTGTGGGTCTCACATGCTGACGTCATCTGGCGGCTGACCAATGGGAGCCTGCCACGTGGCGGCAGCGCCGCCAGCTAATGATTGGCATTTATTGCAGGTACGAGGAATAGTCAGAAGTGGCGGCGCGGACGTGTCAGTACGAGGTGGCAGGGCGGCGGCTAATCAGAGCATGACATGTGGCAAAAATGACGCTATTAGTACTAGATGGCAGGATGACATGTCAGTATGGGTGGCAGGCAATCATTGGCTATGAGGTACTGTGCAACGTCGATCGCCCAATCAGAAGTTGACACGTGGCAATTGTGAGCTGGTGGATTTGAAAGGATCTAGAGAATGAATGTAGATGCATTATGGGACAACAATATACACCCTCCATCAGCTTATATATATACGGAGACACACACATTAGAAATTATTAGAGTAGGAAATATATTAGGAGTAGGTGTATTTTACACATAGTAGTAAGAGTAGATCTAGATTAATTGTAGTAGGTTAGCTTAATATTTGTAATAGGATAGCTTATTTCAAATGCTTATTGTAATCAACTTTTAAGCTTAATGAAGATGTTGAAGTTATTTGAAGATTTTGTTCTTCTTCTCCTCTTTCTTTTCTTATTCTCTTTTATCTACTATTAGATCTAGTTTTCTTTTAATAAAATCTCTTTTACTATTTTTTTTAAAGCTTTTATAAACTTAGATCTACTTTTTATTTTACAAATTACTTTGTAAAAAATAACAAAAAAATATTTGATTTTTATTAGTTTTACTTTTATTAAAAGACATATATTAGTTTATTATATTAGATCTAAATAGTTTTAATACTAATTTCTTATAAGGTTTGCACATTTATTAGTTTTTGTTATAAAATTAGCTTATTATCTTAGATCTATTAGGTTTTTATCATAAAGTTTTAAACTTTTAGCTTTTACTTAGTTTATATCATTTAAAATTAGTACTTTATTAACTAATAAGCTCTTCCATAGCTTATTTGGTCCATATTATTGTATATTTGGTTCTAACCTTTTATAAAGTTTTAATCTTTCTTAGTTTCTCATCATCCTACATCTAAGGCGAGGAGCTTAAGGGTTTTATAAGCTAGCTTATCACTAAAGTTTATTACTTTTTAGTGTTGGGTCTATTATTGATTTGATGATACAAAACAAGAAGAATGAAACATGAAGGGCTTAAAGTGACAAGAATGAATTCTACAAAAGATGGGGAAGGACTTGCTTGCAAAAGAGATTTTATGTATTAGTCCTTCGTAGTATTTTGTAAACCCTAATATCTCTCTATATAAAGAGACATGGGGCGTAGGATTTTATTATTAAAGTCTTCCACAATGTAGACGTCTAGTAAAGGTGTGTGTGTGTAACCTAGGCGTAGGAGATAAACGCCTAGGGTTTAGTGTTTTAGTTTAGAGAGCATGTTCTACTTGATCAAGGTAGAACATGTTAATTAGTTTGTTAATCGTTAGAGAGTATGATTATCAATGAACAACCTTGTTCATAATAATGATTGATTCTATGTTTGAATATTCCGCCTTCATTATTATGCATTCCTAGATAATAATATTAGACCTAGTCTAAGAGCTACAACGATCTTATCAATTGATATCAGAGCCTGGGGCTCTTGATATCTGGGATTTACAAGGTTTTTAGTCGAAGAATGAAGAAGAAAATCGACTTTGGTTCTAATTTTCGCAACTTTCTGCAGAGCTGTTTTGTACAGGCGATTTCTCCTTCGTTAACCGTTGGATCGGGCTGAAATTTTTTACTGGAGGTTCTCTACATATCAAAGAAGAGTTCCACCGGAGGGATCTTTGATCTGAGCTTCCAATAAAAAGATAAAAATTGTCAAAGTCTGCTGCAGAAAAAGGTTTATGTAAGTCGATTTTTGGGATTTCTATGCTTTTCAACTTCATGAATTCGTGTTTAATTGGTATTAATTCATTATGGAAGTTGTTTATATGTTATTTGGTGCCTAAACTTCATGAAAGAAGGCTGTTATGGATGCGTATGATTGATTTTTGGTGAATTTAGGGTTTTAGCGACACTTTAGCGACACTTTTAAAGTGTCGTCTGGTGTACATGATGCAACGTTTTGGTGTAATGATACTAGTTTTGGGGAATCGACTTTTCATGGGTCGATGATGAACCCTAGTAGCTAGGTTCTGAATTGTTTTTGTTCACATCGTGGTCGGTATTATTTGCATAATGATTGGAAGTTTGCGATTGATGAATTTGCATTCAAGGTTCTCACAGTTGTTGGCGTGTGGTAGTGAAAGGTACTAAAGCAAGCATGTGTTTTAATGTTATTGATTTTCAATTTTTGCTGCTGCTACTTGGATTACACTGCTGCTACGCTTATTATTTTGACTCTACTGCATGCTATATTCAAAGTACTGCTCCATGATTTTAAAGTACTGCTCGAGAATATACTACTGATACAAGGTACTGCTCTATTGTTTAAAGTACTGCTCTTGTTCTCAAAGTACTTCTAATTGTTTTCAAAGTACTGCTACTTTTCCAAAGTACTGTTTGAAGTTGATTCAAAGTACTGCTCTACCAAAGGTACTGCTCCATTATTCCAAGGTACTGTCATTGCAAAGTACTGCTACAAGATAATTTATGGAGATACGTAAAGAGTTTTCTGGTTCAATTTATATGCATGATTTAAGAGCAGTAAGGGGAAGTACATATGCTTAAGTCGAGATGAGTTTGATTGGTTTTGGATTACACACACAGAGGAAGAAGTTTATGTTTTTAAAGGTTTCAAAAGGCTCGTTATTTGGATTATTGGATTAATTGATTACGAAAAAGATTTTTTATCACTTATTTGAAGGTGAAGTGGAGTTTCTTGGATAAGTGTTCTTATCATATCTCAAAGTGGGTGTTACACTTTGGAGATAACTTGTTTGTGCGTTAAAGATGTGACAAAGACTTGATAAATCTAGCCAAAGAGTGTGATTTTTCTTATGATGCTCTATGCACACATTGGCTATCACTTGAAGGAGTTACGTTATTGTACTCAGTGTCTCACATAGGATGAGGATTTTGTCAAGAGGTTGCGGTCTACTTATATTTGGTGTTTCATATAAGTTTAAAGTCACGTGGTTAGTACAAGACATAAGACACAAGTTTGGGTTGTTCTACTTCTTCATCAAGTTCGTTAT
>LBNU01039340.1:39377-75304 GCA_014162995.1 Artemisia annua
AAAAAAAAAAAAAAAAAAAAAAAAAAAAAAAAAAAAAAAAAATCTAGATAAATTAAGAAAACGGGAGCGAGAGGTTATTACACAAGTAACTTCCATGGGTAGTGTTAGCATCTTAATTGTAAGTAAGTTGTGATCTCGTTTTTAAGCTTAGTTTGGGGACTCGTGAAAAATCAAGGACGATGAATTCTATCCGAATGGTCACTTCTTTATGAGTAGTGTTTCCTATTTTATGTCCCTAAAAGTTATCACACGATAATGAAAGTCGGCTCTTGTCACTTATAATAATAAAAAGGAAAAAGTATAAAAAAAAATAGTTTATGCATGAATAAAATGGTCAAACGGGGAGTTTTTAGAATAAATGATTTCTTAATCTCTTTTGAACGTTTTGCTACTTTTCAAAGTTAGTAAAAAGAGGTTTGAAATTATTTATTTCAAAAGCGTGAGTTGATGACATTGCGTGAGGACACGGCAATACTTTAGTGTGGGGGATATAGATGTATGCGTAAACATACATCAATTGTCCTTCGAAATATTTTTTCGATTCTATAGATCGATTTAAGTTTTAAAATACAATATATTTTAAAAATCTTGTTTGACGTGGCTCTTGATACCAATTGTGGAAAACTAGAAGNAAAAAAAAAAAAAAAAACTTTTTTTCAAAAATGTTGATTCGAGTTTATGTGAAATCTACTCTTGCACAATATGAACAAGTATATATGTATATGTAAATGAAATAACCAACAAAGCAAGTAAGACAATAAGTAAGAGATGGAAAGATCGAACCGCGAGACAAGAGATTTATAGTGGTTCGGCTACGAAGCACCTCTTCGCCCTACTCCACTCCCCTAGCACCTAGCTCGAGAGTTTTCTTCACTATTCCAACAAGCTCCCTTATGGCAGAGAAAACCTTACACACCACTTATCACACCACAACTTCTTCACACCTTCTTCACAACTACTTCACACCTAATCACAACTTAATCACACCACTTCTTCTTCACGCCTATACTAATTACACACCACAATCTCTTCACTACTTCTCTACCTACACACCTTACTAGCATAATTCCTTATTTTTACACCTATCTAACTAATATTCACAACTTATACACAAATGAATGAATAATATACAATTGATGATGCATAAACAACTTAGATATAGAGATCACACTAAGTTGTAATACTTCTTGTCTTGAAGGATAGAAGTATTCTTCTCTTGCACTTGAGAGGTTGAAGCTTGGATCACTTGGAAACAAAAGCTTATGATTATATGATCAAAAGAGTGTGAAAGAATAGAGAGGAGATTTAGATCAGAAAGTTTATAGTGCAAAAGGTGAGGAAAAAGTCCAGGAATGAACCAATATTTATAGGCAAAGTTTACAGGTGAAGGAGCGTGACCGATCCCCTTAATTAGGGGCCGGTCCTGTTAATTATTAAGGGGGCCGCCCCCTGTAACGGCTATAAACTTTGTCTTTTACTGGGGAAGGTTTTTTTAGAACATTTTTGCCATTTTTGGTTGAAAATTTGAATTCATATATTTATAATGGATTTAACATATTTATTTAATACCAAAAATGATTTTCTAAAAGATATAAAGTGTTTATAAGATTTTATAAAAAATCTAGTGATTAAGAAAATGTTCATTTGATCATAAAATGCATTAGGTATTTTGTTTATTCATACCTTAAGTGATTAGGTTGTTAAAATGAATATTTACGACTAAATACTTGTTTACGTCATAATCCTTAGTTTAATGAGTTTACATTATCAAAACATAAAGATATCGAAAAATATTAATAACGTTTTTAGTCATTATTTATATCAACAGTAAGTATTTAATTGTTACTTCTTTGTTTTTCTCTTTGTATTTATTTTCCTTTTACAAAACCATAAAATCATTCTCTTGTAACAACATATGAGTACTAGCAGCAAATCAACCAATGTTTCCATAATAATTAATATAATGTTTATTTATATTCTTTTAATTTATATAAGAGTGACCATAAGAATTCATGAAAGCTTGTTACCAGCCATCGTCCTCGTTCGTATAGATGAAAATCATGACATCCTCATTTCGTTTATACTCGTCCTTCCCCACTCTTTCATTAGAGACGATGATGATGTGTGAGATGATTCTTATACTTACGTCAACACTACTATGAATATTACATCTTCTTTTAATGATTTCGATGTCAACACGATCCCGGCAAAACGTCTAGCTAGACGAACATGTATGGTAGACAAACAACTAGCTAACTTCTATCATTACAACCAATATGGTCAACTAAACCTAATACCATAACATTGAATGACATTGTTAATCGAAAAATTACATTTCCTTTTGCTCATTATCGATATTATCTTGTGATAATGTCGAAATTATTATGTACATCATGAGCGTCACCGATGACCGAGTCGACAATGACACTTATTGACACATACATAAGAGATGATGACACCCGGATGAAGACGATGGCTGACTAGATTTGTTACTGTATTCTTTTTGGATTAAATAAAAATTAGATTAGCAAATTAATTATTAAGGAAACGATGGTTGGTTTATTGCTAGTACTCATATGTTACAAGAGAATGGTTTTGTAAAAGGAAAATAAATACAAAAAGAAAAACAAAAAGAAACAATTAAATACTTACTAATTTAAATACTTTTAAAATTACTTATTTTGTTAAATACTCCGTACTTTTTAAAAATACTATAGTCTCTTAAAAAAAACTCAGAAATTAGTCGACAGACATGTTTTGCATGTTTAGATTTATTATTTCCATGTTTAAATTTACTATTTCCATAAAAAATGTATTATACTTAACTAGTTGGATACTCGCGCACAGCGGCGGTGATAAATATAGTTGTATTATAAATATAGTAAATGAATTACTAGCCCAACTCTCCCCACAATTCCCTACCCACTTAGTGAATTCGTTTCACAACACTCCGAATGTATATGTGTTTGTTTGGGTTTACATCATTATTCCCGCATATAGAAAGACTCTCACAAGCTCTTGCCCGTCAAACACTCCCCCCAAAAGTATATAATTTTGATGAATCAAGTTTGTATTAATTGAAATAAAGGTTAAAATTTAAACTAAAATAAAATAAGCCCACTAAAAATGTAAAAACTAAAAACTCATAAAAATATATCAAAATGGGTGTTGAATTAAAGAGCACAAAATTTTATAAAATATGGTAAAATTATATCATTAAAAAAATAAATAGATAAAAAGATATTTCAATTTAAAAATAAAGTCGAATTTTTAGTTAATAAATGACACATGTCACTCTATGAGTGGAGCTCCTTATCTTAATTTTTAGTGGAGCTCATAACTTAAATGCTTTATATAATAGTATAGTAGTATAGATACACAAGTTATAGGTGTTGTTTGGAACAGTAGTTTGAATTTAGTAAAAGTACTCTCTATTGATGTGAAGAAACCATTATGTATTCTATGACTCATTTGTGAGCAATAGTCCGGATCAGTTGGTTTTTAGTCCAATCTTGTAAGTGGTATTGTGTATTTATATTTGTAATTTGTTTAAATTTAATTGGGGCGTTTTATTTTTGGGCGAGTAGTGCTAGGCGAATGAAAAGTATGATTGTAACATATTTCATTTATTTGTGTAAAACATCGGAAAAAAGTTTAGTTTAGTAAAACTAGTATGTAGAAGGATCTCCTAAAAGGTGATCGTACATCCCTATTAAATATTCAGTATGGTTATTTTCTATTTTTTTTAAACAATAGAGACAAACTAAAAGCATGTGTACCTCGATTGAAATGGTGTAGATCACATCTCTACTACTTATAAAGGAAAAATTGTCAACCTTGAATTTTCAAGGTCAATGTTGAGTTTTCAATGTCAATGTTGAGTTTTCAATTCTTGAGTTTCAACCGGCTATTGATGGAAACGAGCTGCTATTGATGGAAACTACAAATCAATTGAAATGTAATTAATACTCTTATTAAAACACCCCATTACTTAAAAGTACAATGATTTATTCACATTGTACAACAAATTAAAACACAAACCGGGTATGTTTAGTTTTCAATTGTTGAGTTTCATACAAATTAATTGAAATGTAATTAATACTCTTATTAAAACACCCCATTACTTAAAAGTACAATGATTTATTCACATTGTACAACCAATTAAAACACAAACCGGGTTGACCCGGGACGCTTCAAACCCGGTTTAATTTGACCCATTTCCGACCCAACATAACAAGTTGACCGGTTTAAATCGACCCATTTTTCAACCGAAACGGTTCAACCGGTTGAACCACCCGGGTCGAACCGGGTTTCAAAACATTATCCATTACTTAAAAGTATAATGATTTATTTACATTGTACAACCAATTGAACCGTTCCGGTCGAAAAATGGGTCGATTTAAACCGGGTCAACTTGCTAGGTTGGCTCGGAAATGGGTCAAATTAAACTGGGTCAACCCGTCGGGTTTTGAAGCGTCCCGGGTCAACCCGGTTTGTGTTTTAATTTGACCAGTTTTCGACCCAACATAGCAAGTTGACCCGATTTAAATCAACCCATTTTTCGACCGGAATGGTTCAACCGGCTGAACCACCCGGGTCGAACCGGGTTTCAAAACATTATGTTTAATTCCCAAATCTTCAAACTTTTATTATTTTTCGTTTATAACCTATAAACTTTTTTTTTTATCAATAAAATATCTATCGCCATAAAATCCCGTTGCTATGCACGGGTATTCGTCTAGTATCTTTTATATTGCAAGAGAAATTATATAAAAATAAGTTGAGAGTGTATATATTGTGAAGGTTACGAAAAAGCGCCATCAAAATCTCAAGAGACAAGCTAGGGTTTAAACCTTGTGAGGCTAACATCTTAGGATGACCATCAAAGAATATGAAAACGGCCACGAGAATATATGTTAGGACGCGTATATCTGAGCCGAAAATACTTAGACTTTCCCGAATAACCTAAATAGAAATCCTACCTCGTTTACTCGTTATAGATGGAGAGTGTTTAATTATGGACCTCAAAAACTATGCTACCAACAATCATTAACCAACTAGGCACCTACTATATGCTACCAAAAATGTTAGTTGGTAAGTTTTTAAAATCTTCGTTTTCAAAAACTTAAATGCTAACATGCCAAATACGAGTAAAAAACTAAAAATGTGTAAAGCAAGGGTTTATTAAAAAAAAATACCACATCAGCAATCAATATTTAATACTCTTCACGTCAATTTTGCTTATGCTTCAGTACAATAACGTCAAACTTGGATCGAGCTTTATAGACAAAAGCTGACCCATACAAAATATAATGAGATATTCAAACCAACAACAACAACAAAGAAGCATAATCATCTGAGACTGCTTGCAGGAAAATGGCGTAACGGGTTTTCCCTTAGTAGATCTGTCTCCCTGTACCAAAACAGCAACGATTCAGTCATACGAAAATTTGTCCATCTTACCAAACCAAGAAACAATGTATCGTTACTTACTTTTTAAGGTCTTTATCATCTTTGTTCCTGAGTTGCAGAGCGGAAGACCGTACACCCTTGTTGGCCACATTTAGAGGTCTGAAAAGGGTGGATTAAAAATGAATATAAAGATCATACTCCAATAGAAAGAAATGACATTTTAATCACGGTACATATTTTGTTGTCGACTAATTATTAATATGCAACCAAGTAATTAATATACAGCGACCGGGTATTTATGTATACTTATCATGGTTCCATGATCTTTTCTTCCCGATATATCTGGCGACACTGGGTACACTAACAATGACCGTTATGCTATATTAGCTGAAATGTGAATGACTTTTTATTTGCAAAACTGCTCGCATTCTTTTTCTATGTGGTGATTCTTTTTAGGTAGCAATAGAATAAAGATGCCTAAATATTGTTATGGCTAGCAATTGAACAAGAAAGAGTTAAGTACTTAAGTGGTTCTTTATGATACTCACTCTAAGCATTCTTCTTCATCTACAAAAACCTCGATGCAGGGAAGGGCAGCAGTAGCAGCAGCAGCACCTCTCTGAGGTATCTGAAAATTAATGGAAATTTATAGTAGCATGCATCAAGTATAACATACTGATTGTTAGTTTTAGTAGACAGAAACGTGCAGTACCTTATTTGATGTCCACTTGGCAGGGATGGCATTATTCTCTTTATTTCTCTCAGCTCGTGCTCCTAGAGTGTGCCACGTAGGTTTCAAGGATGATGATTCTGAGCTCTTCCTACTACCCACAGTTGTGTTTGTCGTGTCTTTGAGGACCTTGAAAGTGCCCCCATGAGGCCTAACAACAACAACATAAAATCAACTCTCAACTTGCATTACAAACAGAAAAACGTGTCTGCTAAGAGTGTTGTAATTAGTCGATTTTGCTACTCACCCTTCTTGCTTCTGTCTTTTCCTAGAAATATCTAACGTTTCCTGAGTGCGGTTTCCTGGAAGGTGATTAAAGAAATAAATATATGTGAGTAATGGAAAACACAGTTTTGACTTCCAAATAAGAAATATAAAATTGTACCGCTATCTCCCCGGGCCAAGATGGTTCCAAAGCTTCGTACAGCTTGACGGGTCTCTCCTGATTCCTCCTATGGATTTGAAAATTAATACAAGCAACTCATGAAACAGTTATAAGAAGAAGAAGCATATTCTGATTGACATACTTGAGTGGTACAGGCTTTTGGTCTACTCATTGAACGAGCAAAAAAACTCCTGTAAGCTGATTTTAGCTTTTCAATTGGTTGAGCATTCCTATAACACAGAAAAAGATTTGGTCAAGACTCAAGTCATCTCAGAGACATAAGCATGCACACTTCATTAGTATGTCATAACTATGCTGCAACAATTGATCCTGTTTATTCTATATCAAACATTATATCCTAATTATATATGCTTTACAATTAGAACAAATACATACATTTAATTTCTTTAGGATAGCACCTACGCAAATCCATTTTGTGTTCAATCTACAATACCATGCCCATTATCTCTCCTTTAAAGGTGTGTTATCAGTTTAACCAACAGCCCATAATATGGTAAACTACTTGTGATGAGTAGTAGTCAAAAGAAACTCCTATGGAATCAAACCAAAAAGTTAGATTGATGTTTTCGTGTAAAATTAAAGGACTAAGAGAAATCTATGTGTGAATTAGACTTGGTACTAAGTACAAAGCATTATTGCAGTAGCATATGCAATTGCAGAAACATACTAAACATGTCTGAGTTATGCACCAATATACTATGTTCTCCACTTATATGCTTTTGTTGTCCCTAATATTCACATCAACAGATCTACATATAGGCTATACAAATAAAATAAACTTGACAAATGCTAGATACAAATGTGAAAGAAAACGAGCAAAAAGGGTACATGTTATAATGATAACATGTATAAGAGTCGAAAATCATACCTAGATATCCCGCACTCGTATATTTCATTTGCAGTTTTGATCTTATTCTTTGACTCCAAGTGGCTAGCATACGCTATGTAAAAGACAGAATGTGTCTCCCCTATTTTGTTAGAATCAAGAAAACTATAAACAATCCCAGCATCATCACAATTTTCAGCCTGCAAATGCAATACAGATATCAGGCATCCCCATATACAAACGTCAAAATTTTAAAGAATTGAGTTATATTGTAGCTTTGAAGTAGTACTCACATATTCCAGCCAGACTTTAAGATAACGGAGATCATTCTTATAACGCTCATCATGCCAAAAGGTTCGAACACATTGTTCAAATATGACCACCAACCCTGAACAGTCCCCACCAGGTGGAAATGCATCTTGAACCCACTTTATGCAACTATTTTAACACAACAAACAACCATCATAAGGCAAAGCTAAGTTATACGTAGTAATTTAGAGGGTGTGTAGGATTAAATATTTATGCTGTTAAACAGATAAGTAAATTGGAGTGCTTGGATAAAACAGACCGCTTCTTTTGGGGTAAAATAAACAATGTTCAGTAGAAATGTTGGGAGTACATATTTTAGATAAAATAAAATTCCTCTATGAACCTCATATTAAAACAAAAGCCGATGATTAAAACGTCAACCGACACTTTTAAACCAATTATTCTCTTTTCAAGTCTTGTTGCATTTTTTAACCCCAAAAGCAAATCCAAACACCATCATAGCAGAGACATGGATTATACTTCATAGTGACTTATGGAATGTTTGGGATTGCTTTTTTTTCTTTTCTGCTTAGCTTTATATATCCCTCAGATAATCCAACTTGCTTCTGCTTATCAACTTATTTTTTAGGGCAAAATAAGTCGTTATAAACAATAATGAATTCGACCCACACTTTTTTAACCAGATATTCCTTTAATCCTTTTTAAAGTCCTGTTGCATCTTTTACACCATAAGCAAGTCGAAACACCATCATAAGCCAAAAATCTAAAAAAACAAACTCACAATCCCAGACACCCTCTTAACTACAAGAGATTTTTTTCCCTAAAAATCCTTACTTTAGGACAAACAAGCAGTTAATAAACAGCTTAACTTACTTCAAAGTGCTTATTTCAAATAAAATTACTTTTTACCCTCATATGAGGAAAAAAAAAAAACTTTATTAATATGATTTCATTCGACATTTTACAACCAACTATCCCTTTTTTAGTCCTTTTTTAAGCAAATCCAAACACCATCATAAGACAAAAAAAATCAAGTTAAATCAATTCCCAAACACCCTTTTAATTCATTATTGACAAGTAACTTACTCAAGCCATGGCTGTAAAGGATCTTCACCTTCATACTCTTCAATATCTTTAATCATCTTTCTAATAATTCAAATCAATTAAATAAATAAATAAAACAATCAATGAATAAATAAATAACTAGGTTTTAAAAAAAACTTTATAAAAAATTATACCTTCGGGTATCGATAAGATTGTTCCGGATCTGAATATCCGAATACGACTTAAGCGAATTATTAAGAAGTTTAACATTCCTTCCTCTTTTCAAAGGTCTGACGTTTTCTTTGAAAAGCTCCCATTCGTTGCTCGTTTCTTGTTTAGAAGCCAAGAACGCTGTCTCCGGATCCATCATCGGCATCGGCATCGTGTTGGAGGGATCTTCCATTGTTGATAAATAATGAAAGTTGTATCTCTAACGGCTAGTTTTTTTTTATAGAGAGAGTGAAGGTGGGGGAGTATTTTATGTTCCGTTATTTTCAAAATTTGAATTTTGTGATGATGAGAAAAATTCTTTTATGTGGAGTCGTGGACCGGCCCAATCAAGGCCCATTTGTTTTAGGATGATAAAAGTATTTTCTTTTCTCAAGTTTTGAATTAAGAAGAGCGTGTGTATAAATAATATTTGGTTAATATTCTCTTACACATATACATGTAAGACCCGCCGTACCGTAGTACGCCGAAATTTGACACGTGAAAAGGCTAGACCTTGCGTGGTGGTCTATATTCTATAACATCATAACCACCACGCGTGAATTAGGGGTGGCAATTCGGGTCGGGTTCGGGTTGACAGGTTGGCGGGTCAGAAAACCCTAACTCGGACCTGACCCATTTAAATAATCGGGTCAGCTATGTCAACCCTAACCTGTTTACACATAACCCGAACCTGACCCATTTAACCCATATATATACTTGGGTTGGCAGGTTAAATAGGTTAAACGGGTTTTGGGTTGACCCATGTAACCCGTTTATATACTAAAGTTGGCACATTAAATGGGTTAAATAGGTTAAATGGGTTTGTAGGTCGACCCATTTAACCCATTTAACCTGTATAATATAATATAAATAAATTTTAATTTAAGAAAAAAATTTAAACGGGTTAGCGGGTCGACCCGTTTAATTTATTCCCAACCCGAACCTAACCTGTTTATTAAACGGGTTAGATGGGTCGACCCAAACCCGACCCAAGTCTATTTACACTCAACCCAAACCTGTTAATTTTCGTGTCGGTTTCAGGTCAGGTTTTGTGTCGGGTCAGAAATTGCCACCCCTACGCGTGATAGTGAGTTTGAGAGTTTTGTTTAGTAAGAATTTGATCAAACGGTTGAGAAGACTTGGCTAATTGAACAAAAAAAATATTTTTATTTTAAATATTTTAGTTTGCATGTAAACATTTTTAATAACTTTTTATTCGCATCTTGAAAACACATTCTTTCTCATCATTTAAATACATATTTTTCATTTCTTACCTTTTTCCAAATGGATTACATTGCTTTCTTGTTAACATCATCCTCGAAAGAAGAAGAAACTAATAGTATTAATATGGATTTCTTTCTCATAATATCGTTTTAGTACTCATGATCATCTAGTGACCACTCTGTTCTGAAAACTCAATGTATGACGAAGATATATTCCGACAACGGTTCAGAATGAGGCAATCTATATCATACGCATTGTTCGAGATTTAATTGATCATTGTGCAAATTTTCAATGAGGTAACGATTGTCCAGGAAGATCTGGGATTTCATACTTAATGAAGTGTGCATCTGCAATTTGTTAATTAGCATACGACACCCTTTCATTATGCACTTAATTAGACGCAGGATGAGGTGGTGGAAATCCAATTCATCTGAGTCCACCTCATTCAACACACCGGGGTCAACTACTGGAGGAATCAAATTTGATGATTCGTGTGAGACGAAGGATGAGGTGGAGGGAACTCAACTAATGGGTAGGGACAAGGACAAATCAAAGAAGAAAGCAGTATCATCGTTTGTTTGATAAACGTCTTCAGATGTTGGTAATCCACTTGTTGAGAAGTTGGTGAACCAATGGATAAGCGCCCAATTGTCCTTATAGGAACAAAAGAAGGAAATCGACATGAACGAAAAGGAGTTCTAAACCAGGCAAACGGAAATGGAACTGAAACAACAAAAGTTACAATTTCAACAAGATAAACAACGCCAAAAAGATAAACTCTTCTATTACCAACCCTATGATCATTTGAAAGGAAAACATCTCGCTAAAGTAATGGATACTAACGAAAAAGTAAAGTTGAAATATAAATTTAGAGGGTTAGTTTGTGTTTTTAATTTTCTAAGTTTGTGTCTAAGATCATTTGAGGACCAAACTTTTTTTACATACCAAGGGACTAATCTCCACCATTTATCTTCCCTTCATCTTTATTTGATCTAATGGATGAGATTAATCCCAACAATTTAAAAAACCCATTTTCATCACTTTTTTTTCAAATATTAATATCTTTCAAACCGTTAATCGTTAAACGAAAAAAAATATACCGTTACGACGTGCATTTAATTATCTTTCTATAAATAGGCACTTTGATATATTTTCGACAAAAAAAATTTTTTCGTTTTTTTCACGTTTTTTTTCGTGGCCGAAAAATCACATATGATATTACATATCACGTGATATTACACTAATATTACACTAATATCACATGTGATATATCATATGTGATATATGATATATCACATATGATTTTTTCGGCCACGAAAAAAAACGTGAAAAAAACGAGAAATTTTTTTTTTGTCGAAAGTATATCAAAGTGCCCGTCTATAGAAAGATAATTAAATGCTCGTCGCGATGGTGTAATTATTTTCGCTTAACGATTAACGGTTTAAGAGATATTTAAATTATAAAAAATTGATGAAATATTAAATGCTTTTAGTTTCAACTATTGACTTTTTTTCTTACTTTTTAGTTTAACTTTTGGATTAATAAAGTTTTAATGTTAGTAATTTTGTGTTTGAAACATAAAAGATTAGATTTGGTGGTAGATCTAGTGAATGTGTGAAACGATCTTACTAAAAAAAAAAAAATAAACCCTTACTTTTTGGAGGGTCCAAATTGTTAATCCATTCGTTATAAACTAGACGAGTACCCGTGCATAGCAACGGATTTTCTAGCGGCAAACAGTTATTGTTGTAATAAAACGTGAAATAACAAAAATGCTGAGCGACAAGATATCTAGCGGCAAAAAATGATAACTGTACCAACCACAAAGCATGCTAACATGTTAAATGAATTGATAGTGACTTGAGCATCTTCATATAAATGTTGAATTTTAGTTAATTATTTTTTACTTCTAATGTATTTGTTCACTATTGGAAGCCAATGTCTTAAACCATTTTAAAGTTACTCCCCATTTTAATTACAATTACTGGTAATAAAGTTACTCCCCATTTTAAAATTATCATCCATCTAAATAAAACACACATTTTAATAACTGGCTTGATTTTTAAATATGCAACTAAAATACAATTTATCCTTTAACAATTAATTAATGCTTTCATTTAATTTTGTAAATAATAATTTGATTAGAGGTAGTATTATAAACTTAAACAATGGCCTGATCACGGTCCGAGAACCGGACCAAACCGACCCAGACCGAACCAAAAACAGATTTAGCCCAAAATACCATACCGAGAACCGGACAAAAATGTTTGGTCCAAATCCGAGTCAATTCTGTCCAGTCTAACAAAGCATAATGGTTTAAAGTAAAACCAAACCGGACTGAAGAAAATGTTGAACCGAAGTCCGGACTTCAGTTCGGTCGCCGTCTACTATGCTCAGCCATAGCAGTGCACAGTCTTCGACAAACAAAAAAGAAAGATCCACGATAACATTGAAATATCAAGCACTTTATTGATATGTACCAATTATTTAAATTAGTATTAGTATATACTGCAATATAGTAATACACATAACATAATCATATCAAGATTTCATTTCCAAATCTACTCAGCAGTAGCAGTAATATTTCATAAAAATAATCGTTACCTCAACAAACAAACAAGAAAAAAATAATAATAGTAATAATAATAATTACACATAACGGCGTTAACTAACTAACGGTGATGTGAGAAATCAGAAGGAAAACGAGAAGCAATAGCAGAATTATACATCTCCTGCGTTTCAACCGTCATCATCCTCAGCTTCTTCGCTTTCTCATCGCTAAAACTAACCGAAGATCTAACTGTTCTCCGATCATTTTCCATGCTGACATCACATCTTGCTGGAAAAAAGTTGCTATTAGTGGAGTCATCAATGTAGTCAGGTTCATTTTCCATGCTGACTTCCATGTTATATATGTAAAAACCAAAGATTAAACATACATGACATCTACTTAGAGAAGAGGTAAGAGTGTTTACCTTGACAGTAACATCAATCCGTTGAATTAATCTTCACTCAGCCCAATCATAGAAACATATAAAATCATTTGAGCATATGGCGAGCAAAGATCCTCCATATATGCGCTCAGCAGAAAAAGTTGGTCTGATACTCTTCTTTTCCTGTTTAAAAAAGAACGCCCAAATAAGCAAAAGGATATATACAAATTAACAAATAGCAGTTACTTTCTGCAGGATATATACAAATCTCTTATACGAATAATCATAGACGAATGTGCAATGATGCTAATTTAGTTCTGCAGTTCGTCATTAATTATTGAGACATCCCATAGGGTAAAGGTGGCTATTAATGGGTCGATTGCATCTCAATTAGAAAAATGTAGCTAAAAAGGAATGGGTCAAGGGCGGGTTGAAAGTTCCGTGCAGTGTGTTTATAATGCAAACCTCTTTAATCGTTTTATCCAAAGATCTAGATTATTAGTGTCAGAACATTGTGAATAATAGTTAAGGTGTTGTTTGTTTATAAAAAAAAGTTGTCATAGGAGCAAGGAAAAAGGGTTTGTGGTTAAACATGACCTGACCCATTTTAACCTGAATCTGAAAAGAACAGCTTGCGACCTCTACCAGAGTGGATCTGTTAGACGCCACGTACTAATTTTAACTGGTTGCACCCACAGGCTGATGCTCAGGAACTTATAGTATCTTCATCTGAACATTGGGAGGAAGTAGTCTCTTTCAACAGCGAGGCTTCTCATATAAACCATCTTCAATCACACACCACCATGATCACTTCATAAAGCATGTATTATGGTTCACCGTCAGTTCTGATAAGCAATAACATGTATTAAGGCACTTTACAACACATATTCAATCAATTAAATAACATCCAATTTGTAAAACACAAAGAATTTAAATTAACAAAAAGGTATTTAAAAGTAACGATTTTACTATTTTATTATGTTCCACATGGCTGCCCACTTTTGGAAAAAGATTAATCTTATTTTGCTATGTAAAAGTTGTAAAAAAGGAGGGATTATATATCTTAGTACCAAACGATCAGCATCAACTCTAGTTATGCTCGGCACATAATTAACTATTAAATTTAAACACAGAAGCGATATAACTATCAAAGCATGCAAAATTGTGTGCAGTGTGGCATATCAAGGAAACCTTTATTTACTAACTACAACAAAACAAACTTACACTGAATGCAGAAATAGTGAAGGAGGTATGTGGGTCTTCCTTTCTCAGTTTTGTTTTCTTCTTCACAGAATTGGCATCGTCCTATAAATTGACAACTGAAAATAACATTAAAACTAAAAAAGCATATCAAATTCAAAACAGAAAAGACGGAGAATTGATACTCAGGCATGTCCCATATTGCATCTCAGGTCCAAAATATGTACGGCTCAAAAACATATATAGAGCATTGTCCAAAAGAGGGTACAAAAGATACTTGCACGCATTTAAATAAGATGATATCAATTGACAAACCAGTATATTTCGATAAGTAGATAAGCAGTCAAATACAAAATATAAGTAATCCCAAACAACTCCTTTGTACTTGTAAGGATGCTGTCATGGTCGAGTTTAATGAATGAGAGAGTTAGTTCACTATGTGTGCTACATTTGTAAATACATGTAGGCTGATGTGCAGCAAACCAGAAAGAATAAGTAATCCCAAACACCCCAATGAGTTCATTGTGTTTCTAGCAATTGTGAATTATTGTAAGCTGATGTGCAGCAAAGCAAAATTAATAAGTAATCCCGAACCCCCCCCCCCCCTTTTTACTTGTAGGCAATGTCCTGTCTATATGGACCTAATTGTATGTGCTTATAAAGTGGTTATTGTCAATTGAATCGTGATACAAACCTAACTTCAAAATGTGTTGTCTCTAAGCTATGACCCAAAGTGCATTGCTTGCAGCCACATTGACATGTGGTAATGGTGACATCCGTGCGCATAAACATATTACATGCATGTGCTAATGGTGATATCCGTGGGCTCACACGACCCTCACGCTCCATGTGTGCAATTCTGCAGCAATTCTCAGCTTTCTACAACAAAAGGAAGTACTGAAATTTAAGAAAACCACTTTCATTAGCTTATAAGGTTATCAAGTTGATGTCTTATGGCTTAATAAAGTCGATAAGCCTAAACTAATACTCATGAGCTGGAAAAAAAAAGTTCAATTCAATCAACTAAAACAATGTTTACTCAGGCATTTCATCGAACACATAATATGCAACTATAAAAAGTGCATATTTCATATAACATTACACGCACCTGATACCTTATGGAATTTCACCTTCTGATATCAATAACCTCTACACATTCTACACATAAAAATCATTACTACACATACAAATTCGAACAAAAAAACTCGTAGAAAACCTCGTAAGCGCGTTATGAACAACAACGAATACCACGATTATCACTCCTCGCAGGTTATTTCAAAGTCAAAAACAAAATTAATGAACCAAGATTCTTAAAACAAAAGATTACCTGATGAAGATTAAGCCCATCAATCGGAAGTGGAATTGGAGGATGATTAATTTCTCTTTGGATGTAACTGTGTGGATATTAATGGAGATGGTTGATATACTTGCCAGGTTTTTGTTACAACTGCACCATTATGTGCAAATTAATGGAGAAGATGGTTGATATACTCCAAGCTTTAAACAGCAAAACCAATGCGTGAGACATTAATAATGAGGCCCATTGAAATCCATTATTAGTTGTGTTATTTTGTGATGGGCTGTGTTAAATTCCAGCCGTGTAAATTAGGAATTTCCATATATAGTGTGATCAGTTTCAACTTCCAGCCGTGTAAATTAGGAATTGCAGCCTATATAGTTTCAGTTTCATAACTGTGATTAATTGCAGCCATATATAGTTTCAGTTTCAAATAATTCCAGCGATGGGTCAAAATTTCGTTTCACATGTCCACGGGCAAAATCGGGATTGACCGAAAGTTCAGTTTTTTCACAATTCCACATTCCCCTTTGACCATTTTTCCTTTATAAGTAGTAAAGATAGGGCCCAGAAAATAATAATAAAACTACTTTATAATAGTCCATGTTGGGAGTTTGGATTAGTTTTGTTATGGCTTCTTTCTATTGTTTCTTTTTTCTAGCCCCTAAGTGTATCATTAGATGAATTTACCAAGAGGAAATGTCGTCACATTTGTTTCATATTTTTTTTATTTTATTTTAAAAGGCATGTTTGTTTCAATATCTTAGATACGTATGACAATAATAGCAATCTTAATGAGCTTTTTAACACATACTAAAATTTCCATATTCAAAAGGCCAAATTATGATTACCGTATACTCGTATAGGGCTCTCGAAATCCACGAGATGGCCCGGAAAAGATAAAGTGGCGTTGAGGTGGTTGTTATGAGTGTAGTCATTGTTACACCCAGTCTTACTATTTGGTGATGGATTCGTGAAGGTGTTAAAAAATTGGTGTGACGCTGAGGTAACCATAGCGAGCAGTCTTTTCAAACACTGAGATGTGAAGAAAAGAATAGTTATTCACCTTGGAATCAACATTTGAACAATTAGATGGAAAAATCAGCTTCCGTCGGCATCAGTGTTAACTCATGGCACGTCGGAAAACACCACTTACCAACTAGATGTGACCTTTGATGCCAGTGGCACCAATTTTGACTCCATAAGATGTCCAGTTTGTGATTCATCTGTTGATAACTCAAAACATCTTTTTAACGATTGCCACGTTGCAAGTAATAACTAATGAACTTTGGTATAATAAAGTAAATTTGGGGAGAAAAAATTTTCATTTCCTAATCATCTAAGAAGCCTTATTAAGGTCCCTTCAAACAACTAGATGAAAGGTTGCGTCAATGCGTTGTTATAAACCTTAACACGGATTTTTTGGAGGTTTCAAATTTGGGGTTGCTTTGATCACAAACCTCCTAGAAAAGATACACTTGGCGAAGAGGTGATACACCTTTCTCATTCTTGGATCTGATTATCGACTTCAACTCGAATTGGATGGACTGGATTAATTATCAAACCTGAGCTAGTACAAACTTTATGTAACTCATTTTATCTAGCTTCTTAATAGTTGTTATTTAGAAAATCGTCGTGTAGAAAAGTTATAACAGTATACTTGTTTTTTATCTAAACATTCATACCAGCATACTCACTGAAATAACATAGGTTAGATCGGATGATATGATCCCACATTACTATCTTATCCAGTTATTCTTTAATTGTGATTCATTTAGTCAATATCTCAAATTCTCAATGGGAAGTAATTGGCACACTCTTAAAAGTTATTGACACACTCACAGTACAACCAGTTAAAGCATGTTATATTTACTGTACAACTGTCTAATGCATTCAATGAAGTGTGTCAATAAATTATAGGAGTGTACAAATCACTTCCCATTCTCAATACACTGTTCCTTTTCAAAGAGTTTTGTGTCTGTTGAAGATATTGTCACATCTTTTGATTTTAATGAATATAGAATATGCATATTATTGGTGTTCAATTCATGCACTTCAGCTCAAGGGAGGGCCACAAAAACAGCTCACAAGATTGTTGACTATTTGCGAATGGTCCCACAAAGTTGCTTTGCAACTAAATATGACTAACATTTAATTTGTCCTTCTCTATACCTATAATTTTTGGTCCATATAATTCGAATGACCAATGATAGCTTGGGGGTCGAATATACCGACTCTTATATGCTTGTGCCTATTTTACGAATGTTACAAACCTTTTCTTTAGAACAAGTTTTTCTCGAAAATTTATTAGCTTATATGAAGTGGTTATATCTAACTCTTGGTTTCCTCTTAGTTGCAAAATTGCATATACATCAAAAGCATGCATAAAACCCATTGTATTATGTGGTTCAAAAACTTGTACAAATGATATATATGCAATTATTCACTTTGGGAAAGATATATATGCAATTTGGCCTAATTGTTAGTAAATATTTATGGATGTGAGAGTTAAAAACACACACTGCTATGTCACCATTTTAGATACGTTTATCCTCTTATTTCCAGTAATATATATAGCTTGCTATGAAAGTCAAATAGAATGAGCACGGTCTGAAACCGGACCGGACTAACCATAACCGGATCAGACCAAAACTGTTTGGCCGAAAATACCGGACCGACGACCGAACCGAAATGTTCGATCCATGTCCGTGTCGGTCCGGTTCATCGGTCTGTCCGGTCCAACAAAGCATAATGTCCGGTTGTGCGTAAGACCGAATCGAAATGGACCAGACCGATGACCGAAATGGTTAAAAGGGTGGACCGATGACCGGACCGAAATACATTTGATCTGGTCCGTTCGTTTCGGTTCGAGCCGGTTTCTCAGTTCGGTCCGATCCACAGTCTATAATGCTCAGCCCTAAACTAATATATGTCGTAGATAACCGCTTTATTATACCACCTACGCGTCACAAANGGGGGTCGAATATACCGACTCTTATATGCTTGTGCCTATTTTACGAATGTTACAAACCTTTTCTTTAGAACAAGTTTTTCTCGAAAATTTATTAGCTTATATGAAGTGGTTATATCTAACTCTTGGTTTCCTCTTAGTTGCAAAATTGCATATATATCAAAAGCATGCATAAAACCCATTGTATTATGTGCTTCAAAAACTTGTACAAATGATATATATGCAATTATTCACTTTAGGAAAGATATATATGCAATTTGGCCTAATTGTTAGTAAATATTTATGGATGTGAGAGTTAAAAACACACACTGCTATGTCACCATTTTAGATACGTTTATCCTCTTATTTCCAGTAATATATATAGCTTGCTATGAAAGTCAAATAGAATGAGCACGGTCTGAAACCGGACCGGACTAACCATAACCGGATCAGACCAAAACTGTTTGGCCGAAAATACCGGACCGACGACCGAACCGAAATGTTCGATCCATGTCCGTGTCGGTCCGGTTCATCGGTCTGTCCGGTCCAACAAAGCATAATGTCCGGTTGTGCGTAAGACCGAATCGAAATGGACCAGACCGATGACCGAAATGGTTAAAAGGGTGGACCGATGACCGGACCGAAATACATTTGATCTGGTCCGTTCGTTTCGGTTCGAGCCGGTTTCTCAGTTCGGTCCGATCCACAGTCTATAATGCTCAGCCCTAAACTAATATATGTCGTAGATAACCGCTTTATTATACCACCTACGCGTCACAAAATATATCTTGATGTCTTTGTACCACTTATTTTTATTTAGGGTCAAAGCTACAAATTATCAACGTACTTTCAAATTTGTGCCCGACTTAAAACACGTACTATTTTATTCAAGGACTTCAACAACGTACTTTCAAATTATGTTCCGAGATAACCAATATAACCCTGAAGTGGCTATATTACCCTTGTACGGCCATTAGTCTTTTTGCATCGTTAGTCCTTTATACTAACGGTCGTTAGTCCTCTTGCACGTTTTCGTCCTTTTTACACGTTTTAGTTCCTTTATGCACGTTTTCATCTGGTTTTGCACGTTTTCGTCCGTTTTTACACATTTTTGTCAGTCTTTACACGTTTTCATTCATTTTTATACGATTTCGTCCGTTTTTACATGTTTTATTCGTTTTTACATGTTTTCGTCGGTTTGTACACGTTTTCGTTTGTTTTTGCACGTTTTCGTCTGTTTTTATACGTTTACATCCGTTTTAACATGTTTTTGCATTTTTTCATCCGTTTTTACACAATTTCATCAATTTTTATACGTTTTCATTCGTTTTTGCACGTTTTCATCTGCTTTCACACGTTTTCGTTTATTTTCACATGTTTTTGTTCGTTTTTGCACGTTTCGTCCGTTTTTACACGTTTTTACACGTTTTCGTCCGTTTTAACATGATTTCGTCTTTTTACACGTTTTTATTCGTTTTTACATGTTTTCATCTGCTTTTACACGGTTTCTTTCGTTTTTACATACTTTTGTTCACTTTTACACGTGCAAAAGCAAACAAAACAGACAAAAATGTGCAAAAACGAACGAAAACATGTAAAAACAAACGAATACGTGTAAAAACGAATGAAAATGAGTAGAAACAAACGAAAATGTGCAAAACAAATGAAAATTTGTAAAAACATACGAAAACGAGCGACAATGTATAAAATCGGACGAAATGGTGTAAAAACAGACAAAAACGTGTAAAAACGGATGAAAACGTGCGAAAATGGATGAAAAGTTATAAAAAAATGGACAAAATCGCGTAAAACAGATGAAAATGTGCAAAAACGAATGAAATCGTGTAAAAACGGATGACAACGTAAAAAACAGAAGAAAACATAAAAAAGACAAAATCGTGTAAAAACAGACGAAAAAGTGTAAAAACGGACGAAAACGTAAACAAATAGACGAAATCGTGTAAAAATAGACAAAAACCTATAAAAACATATGAAAAAGTGTAAAAACGGACGAAAACGTAAATTTGGGATGTGAATTTTTTGTTGCATTTACGTTGTGTTTTAGTAATGTAAATAGCTTAAACCACAACGCTCTTCAGCACGTGTTCAAATGTCATAAAGACTCCGAGAACTATTAAAAGTTTAAAACATATAAACTTTAATAATAACGATACAATACTTGTGTAAGCCCTAAAACATACCGAGTATAAGGTTAAAAGACCATAATTATATAGACACGTCCTAAAATCTATCGTTATCAAGTTTGATGACAACGTAGTGATTGGCCTATAAATACTTTCAACTATGTACGCAAGTGATGTTGGCCCTTTCTTAACTATAGACGTTGAAATTTCGAATGAAATGAATGTGAAATAATGGAGAAAATCAGGGCCGGCAAATAATTTGGAGGCCTCGGGCGAAAATTAAAAAGATGCCTCATCAAAACTAAAAAAAATTAAAGGCGTGGATAAAAGGTGTTCATTTAATAATTTCTTATAATGAGACTCCTTAATGATGCTTTATTTAACTTTATTTATTGTGGCAAGGTGAATTGTATTTAATTAATGAGATTTATAAAAAAGAGACAATCGGATATGTATGATAACCATACAAAGTAAGGCCTTTTAAATTATGGGACCTGTGCGACCGCACCATAATGGGGTTAGTGTAGTAATTGCACTAAGATTATAATGGGAACATAATACAAAGATTGGTGTATATACGATTATAATAAGGCACCACATAATACAAAGAGTCAAACAACATTCATACAAAGAGTCATGCAACTGGTGTATGTACTCATGCAAAGACTCAAACAAACATTCATACAAAGAGTCATGCAACTGGTGCACTTTTCTATTTGATGAAGAAAGGAGGGACATATATTGATCTCTCCATGAAGCTATCCATGAAGCCATGCAAAGGGTAATTCATCCTCTCCATTTCACAGGTTCATTATCCTATAAATACCAACTAAGTATTTGAGGTAAGACATCAATCCAAACACAAACACATTCTCTACAATACACCATGAATACATCTGACTTAAGCATCGGAGCCTGCTCCCGGGGTTAATCCTCGGGGTAGTGCTAACGATAAGCTTTCTCTTGTTTTGAATGATCTCAGGTAACATGTTGTAACTCGAAGAAGAATCCCGCTCCACATTCAACCTGTATATCTCGGTAGCATCATTTTGGCGCCATCCGTGGGACCTCGTAATTTAATATATAAAAAAGAAAAACCCGCTAAACCACAATCTCAATGGCCGGGGATAACCCAATCACCTCTGTTCATGTGCTCGAAGACGGACCTGATGGTCCCGAACCTGCAGTGAACCTTACAGGATCTGATGATCCTCTCACGTCAATTCACAACCAATCCCAGCCCGAGCCCGAGCCTGATCTTAGTGATCCTATGATGCATTTCGTGGTCCAAAACTTCAATCAGATAAATGCTATGTACTCCGCCTTCACCACAAAAAGAAAAGAAATTACTTCTCAACAAATATCAGACGACCCCAATAACGAACCAGCCATCCATGAGCGATGGCACTCTGATTCGGAGGAAGAAGCAAGAGAAAGTGACAAAGGGGGAGGAGAAGGAAGCAACCCCAACAACCGACCACCAAAAAGAAATCGCAGAATCACCGCCGGTGAAGGACAAAAAGAGATGGAAGAAAACATATCAAATGATCGACAAGCTCGTAGGACCGTGAAACCAAAACCCGGAAGTGACACTACCTTTTATAACGAGCCTTTTACATTCAAAGAAACAGAACAAAGTGTACGTGACCTGGTAGCCTCCCCATTTTCCAAACGAATTCGCGACTATGAGATGCCTGACGGGCTTAAAGTACCAACAAATCTAAAGACGTACGATGGACTTTCAGACCCGGATGATCATCTTACGGTGTTTATGGGGACCATGGATGTACATAAACTTCCGGAGCCAGCGTGGTGTCGTTTTTTCCATATAACGTTATGTGGGGCTGCAAGATTTTGGTATGATAATCTCGCACCTGGAAGTATTGATGGTTTTTACCAGCTGCGCAGCAAATTCAGAGCCAACTTTCTGCAACAAAGACGATTCCAAAAAACACAAGCTGAAATACTTGGAATTCGCCAGAGACCAGAGGAATCCTTGAAAGATTACTTAGCACGATTTGGCTAAGAAACATTACACATGACTGATCGTTCATATGGTATGATGACCGGAGCTTTCATAAGTGGACTTCGCCCAGGAAGAATTTTCAAAGACATGATTGCTCGGCCTCCTCTGTCGTTGGAAGACTTGTATACACAAGCTAATAATTTCATCCGAGCAGAAGAAGCAAACAACGAAAATTGACTTCGTGAGGCAAAACGTGAAGCTCCGGATAATAGATCCAATGCAACCTATAAGGACTTCCACAAAAAATCAAGGGACAAGTATGTACCTCGAAGCGGCACGCGACATATTGAACGAAACAACCATCAAAGAGGCCTTTTCACACCGTTGGTAAAAACACCAGCTGAAATATATGCCACCTCGGAAGGAAGGGCCATACTTCGACCCCCATCCAAGATGTATACTCCCCCACATCGAAGAGATAAAACCAGGTACTGTGAGTTCCATGGTGATCATGGCCATGATACAAACAGTTGCATGGATTTACGCAAGGAAATTGAAGCGTGTATCAGAAATGGACGTCTAAGTCATCTCGCAAAAGGAGCAAAGGCTCAAAATAACAACCAAACCTCTGGGCCATCGGGTGCGACCGATCGTGGGAAAAACCATGTGGAAGAATGGCCTAGAAAATTGAATCCCGAAGATAAGACAGGACACGAAATTCTAATGACGAGTATGAGGTGTAGCAATTCGCTCATACCTCGACAAAATCATGAGCAGCAAACTCGCGAGATCACATTCTCCGCACATGATCCAATTCCAACCCATTGCAACGGAGATGACCCATCGGTTATAAAAGCAGATGTCGGAGGTACAATGATTCACCGTATTTATGTGGATGGAGGTAGTTCAGCTGAAATACTATATGATCATTGCTTTCAACAGCTAAGTGGCGCACTGAAAGCAACTCTTCAGCCTCCCACAACACCTCTTATTGGATTTGCAGGACAGTCGTTATGGCCATTAGGAGTTATCACCTTGCCCCTAACTATGTACGACTACAATGGATGAGGTAGCAAAACAATTATTGTTGATTTCATGGTTGTTCAAGCACCATCACCCTACAATGCAATATTGGGGCGCCCAGGAATGAAGAAGTTGGGAGCCATCGCTTCAACCGTACATGCTTTACTAAAGTTCCCAATCTAATCAGGCATTGCCACAGTCAGAGGAGACATCCCAGGTGCCAATAAATGTTTTCAAATCTCTGGGAAAAGAGAGCATGATCCGGAAACAAGCAATACTTTTTCACAAGGAGGAAAAAAATAAGAAGAAAGGGTGATTGTTAGCGACGACCATCCAGACCAACAAGTACTGATTGGTGCTGATCTACCAACGCGAATAATAGAGCAGTTGCAACATATGCTTCGTGCTAATAAAGATATATTTGCATGGTCACCAGCTGATATGACAGGAATTCCAAGCCATCTTGCTGAACACAAACTAAACATACATCCTCGTACCTTCCCGGTGAAACAGAAGAAACGCATGCTTGCTAAGGAGCAAAACATAGCTGTTAACGAAGAAGTCAAAAAACTTGTGGATGCTCGGATATTGAAGGAAGCATTTTTCACGCGTTGGATATCTAATCCAGTAATGGTTCGAAAATCTGATGGCTCCTGGCGTATGTGCATCGATTTCACAAATCTCAATAAAGCATGTCCAAAAGATAGTTACCTCTCCCGGAAATTGATCAAAAAATCGAATCTCTAGATGGCTTTAGATACAAATGTTTTCTTGATGCATACAAAGGATATCACCAAATACGAATGGCGAAAGAAGATGAAGACAAAAAAGCTTTTCACACTGAGCATGGAACATTTTGATATGAAAAAATGCCTTTCGGATTGAAAAATGCAGGTGCCACCTACCAACGCTTGGTAGACAAATCTTTTTCAAAACAGCTAGGCCGCAACATTTAAATATATGTCGATGACATGGTGATCAAAAGCAGAAATGAAGGAAGCTTAGTGCTTGACATTGAAGAAACATTTTGCACACTTCGAAGCATTAACATGAAGCTTAACCCGAAAAAGTGCATTTTCGGGGTTGAAACGGGTCAATTTTTAGGGCACATGATCACAAACGAGGGCATTGAAGCTAATCCCCAAAAAGTCAAAGCCATTATAGACATGGTGTCACCACGAACAATCACTGAAGTACAAAGTCTAAATGGCAAGTTGGCCGCCCTTGGTCATTTCCTAGCTCGGTCAGCTGAAAGGTCCTTACCTTTCTTCAAAACGCTTAAGGGTTGCATGAGCAAAAAAGATTTCCGATGGAACAATGAAGCAGAAGAAGATTTTCAAGAATTAAAAACACACCTTAAATCTCTTCCACAATTGACTGTTCCGACGCCCAGAGAGGAACTAATATTGTACCTTGCAGCAACACATGAAGCAATAAGTTATGTGCTTATGACAGAACGAGACCACGTCCAGAAACCAATTTACTTTGTAAGTAAGGTGCTACAAGGCCCTGAAGTCAACTACCCAAACCTTGAAAAGTTGACACTGGCTCTCGTCCATACAGCACGTCGTCTGCGTCGCTGTTTCCAAGCTCACACCATATGTGTCCTCACTGATCAACCTATCAGGCAGGTACTGCTAAAACCAGAAAATTCAGGAAGGCTGGCCAAGTGGGCTATCGAGCTAGGTGAACACGACATCACATATAAACCTCGAACAGCGGTAAAGGGGCAAATTTTGGCAGACTTCGTGGCTGAATCAACGACAAATGGTATCCAAGATATAGCAAGTCCAAAACCACAACCACCATCTGATCTGGCATCACAAATATGGACACTGTATACAGACGGCGCGTCAAGCTCCGATGGCTCAGGAGCAGGCTTGATTCTCACCGATCCACTTAGAAACGAGGTCACATATGCTCTTAGATTCGATTTTCCTACCTCTAACAATGAAGCCGAGTATGAGGCTCTCATAGCTGGTTTGGAACTAGCTACTCGTCTCGAAGTGAATCATTTACAAGTTTTTAGTGACTCGCTGTTAATCACGAACCATGTTAAAGGTACATATGAAGCTAGAGAGGATTCAATGAAGCGCTACTTAGCCAAGACGCAAGGGCTCCTAAAAACCATTAAAAGCTTTTCAATAACGCAAATTCCTCGTTCCAAAAATAAACGGGCGGACGCTCTTAGCAAACTAGCTTCATCATCTTTCGCACACCTTACCAAAAACGTCTTGGTCGAGGTCAAACCATATAGAAGCATTTATGTACAGGAGGTTCATTCGGTGATAGAAATGGGTACAACCTGGATGGATCCCATTGTAGAGTACCTTAAAGATGGAAAGCTACCTGTTGATCCGACACTTGCAAGGAAAATTAGAATCAAGTCTCCTCAATACTCGATCAAAGATGGCATCCTTTACAAAAAAGGCTACTTGACACCTTGGTTAAGATGCATCGGACCACATCAAGCACAATATGTGCTACAAGAAGCACATTTTGGTTCATGCGGATCCCATTCGGGAGCAAGAACGCTCACTCAAAAAGCCGCAAGATTAGGATACTATTGGCCAACGATGTACTCGGATGCGACTAAATTGGTTGAAGCATGCCGTAATTGCCAAGAACATGCTCCGGTCCAAAGAAAGCCACATTGCAACATGATAAGCATTTCTAGTCCATGGCCTTTTCATCAATGGGGCATCGACTTGGTTGGAACATTTCCAGAAGCACCGGGTCGTGTAAAGTTTCTCGTCGTCGCAGTTGATTACTTCACCAAATGGGTGGAAGCTGAACCACTAGCTACAGTAAGTGGAAAAAACATCCTCAAGTTCTTTTGGAAAAATATTGTATGTCGTTTTGGCATTCCTGGTATAATCATCAGCGACAATGGTAAACAGTTTGCTGAAAACCCATTTCGCGATTGGTGTCAAGAATTACATATTCAACAAAAATTCAATTCCGTTGCTCACCCTCAAGCAAATGGCCAAACAGAAGTAACAATCCGTACATTACTTCAAGGTCTGAAGACAAGACTAGGCAATGTGAAAGGGCTATGGGTGGAGGAGTTACCAAATGTTCTATGGGCATACCGAAATACTGCTCGAACAGGAAATAATTGCACACCTTTTAGCCTTGTGTATGGATCAGAAGCAGTTTTACCACCTGAGATCGGTCTTCCTACCTATCAAATCCATTCCTTTGAACAAACAGCTAATAATGATGAACTCCGTCTTAACCTGGACCTACCGGAAGAACGACGCGAATTAGCAGCATTATGTGAAGCCAAATACAAGTCACAAACAGAGCAATACTATANTTTTTTTGATTTTTTGTTTAATTATTATTAATTAAAAACTATTTTTACTAATTAAAAAGTAATAAAATTACAATTAAAGATGAAAATAAATGAGAAAAATACAAAAGTAATTTTTGAAAAGTCTAAAATGACCTAAAACTATTTTTAAAACTGAAAATATTTTTTTTCTTTTTTATAAATTTTTATGAATTAAAAATAATTTAAAAATACTTAAAAGCTAAAATTAAATAGGAAAGGTACTAAATGAGCTTATAAAAAATCTGAAAATTTTTGGAAAAATCTAAATTAATATCTTAAAACACTTATCAATAAGCACAATGCAACTGTTGAAACACAAATAAGCACACAGAAAAAGCTAAAGAAGCAACTAGCAGTACACAAGTATTAAGACAGAAACACTAGTTAAGTCCCTACTTTGAGCAGCTCAATAAGCACTTCAATAAGCCAATTTCTAGGAAATTAAGGGGGCAAATTGAAGATAACCTAGGAGACAATAGAAAAACACTAAAAGCCCTAATTCTAGCAAACCAATTGACCTCTAAATTAACCAAAGTTCAGCAATAAAAATTTGGTAACAAGAAATTTATATCAGATTTTTTACTTTTGTATCTGCACCTAAAGTTTGACTAAGACCAATTTAAGCAGCCTAGATCTATTACTAGGTGTTGTGTGAATTGGTTTAAACACTAAATACACAAACACAAACACAAAATGCAAGGATCGATCAATGGCATAAAGATCATATTATACTTATGTAGGCAGAAATCAAGTGTAGAGCTAACTTTGACTTTTTAAGTATAAGTGATGAGACGAAAAATGTTACGTTTTTAGGGGTCTGTTTGAGTCCTAATTCGTATATTATTCGATCGGATTTCACCCAAAGTCGTTTCTTTTCTCATTTTAGGTACTTTTGAGGAGAAAATCATAAAAGAAGCATTTTCGGGCGTTTTCGGAGTGAAAAAGTGCGGAAAACAACAAAATCTCAAAAGACCCTAAAGTGCACAGAAGGTGACGGCGTCACAAGCTTCAACGTGATGACGTCAGGAACAATTGAAGTGAAGAAATTGGAAGTTACTCATGACGGGCCAGAGAGTTTTTGGCCTAGTCTGGTGACGGCGTCAGGGAAGGCCGTCAGATCTGGAACAAGGCGGCGTGACGACGTCAAGAAGGCCATCACAAAACCCTAATCGTCGGCGTGACGGCGTCACACCTTGGGCTGACGCCGTCAGCCCGTATTTTCTATATATATAGGATGAATTTTATTGTTTTAAGAGAGGAACTTGGTGGAGAACTTAAGGGTTAAACCCTAGCTCGTGTATTACAGACCTTAGATGGTACTTTTACCCCTCTAACTTGCATGTTTAATCTAAGATAAGTCTTCATTCAATCCATACAATATGTCTATGTGTTGTATGATCTATGTTTGTTCTTTTCTTTCCTTCAACATGCTAGGCTAAATTAACTTGTGTTTGCTTAGATCTAATGAAACCTAACTATTAATTATCATGTGATGTGTATTTTGTGATTGTGATTTGGGTGAATGTTTCATCTACGTTAGACTTAAGAACAACGTTGTTCCGACATAAAGGGACCATGAGCCTCGATGCTCAATATATCGAAAGAGATATACGATAATATCCCGTCATTAGAGGGACATGAAACAACTAACTAGCGAGTATAAATAAGCACGTGCCTCTTCAATAGCTTGTGGCCAACCAATGTTTGACACACACTTGGCTAAAACAAAGAATAATAAACCCATTTTACTTCCTAGTTAACTACTTTTGGTCTACAAATACACAAGACAATGAATATGAATTTCATAATATCCAATACTTAGTTGTTCATCAGCAGCTAATATGATTCTCATAACAAATAAGATGTTGAAATCAATATATCTTATAAATTTAACTTGTATTCATAAATAGGATACAAACTTTTGAGTTAATATGATTAAATAAGCTGTTCCATGTCCAAAATAACAAAGTACATAATATAGAAAATAGGATAATGAAGAATAACTACAAACATAAAGATTCTAAACAACCACTGAATATACATACTAAAAACAAATTATTAAGCCAACTCTTGCTTTTGTTTATATTACATAAAGGTTCACAAAAAATATACATATGATGCTTAGTATATTTTTTCCAAACGAAGAGCTAGTTGATGTGCATTGTCACGACGCCCACCAATGATTTTCTCCAATCGTTGAGTGTTCTCCCTCAAAATTTCATTTTGTGCTACCAACTGGTCATACCTTCTTTGCATCTCTAAACCATATTTTAATGCTTCTTGTAAGCCATTCCGAAACGAAGATCGCATAGACATCTCTGATGAATGTGCTGAATTTTCTTTTTCAGCCAAAGTTATGACATTGTTTAGTAAATCATTGACCAACACGGGTTGCATAACACAATTTGAGTTTATCATGGACCTATCCAGTATAGAATTATCTCCATTATCTGGAAAATTAGCAGCAAGGGTCTCGAACACATTTTCATCACCCGGAACATTACCTCCCGGAGATGTAATCATAGGAATTACATTAGTATTACCCACTACTGTTGTAAAAACAGGGGAAGTTTGTAAATTAGTAGGCTCACTAACATAACATGTCAGCGCATTTAGAGGAACATGTGACTTATCCCCACCCAATACATCATACAAACCCTCCCTTCCTATAGCCACTTGAACTCCACCGGACATCACTTGAACACCTCCTCCTAACAGCCCTTCGTTACTAGAAACACGCGGTTCTTGTTTATCGCTCTGGAATCTGATGTATCCACTTCTCTTTCAGTTTGACTGGTTGTTCCTAATGGAACTATTATATTATCATCCGTTTCGCCGATACCAACAACCGCCCTTGCGACTGGAATCCTTTGTTTTCCCACCTGTATTGTCCTAAGAGAATTGGGTTGGGTCAAGTAGCCGATCAACCCGACATCTGGTCAAAGATAACAAATAACAAAACTTAATGCTAAAACATGATAAATTAGTGACACTGATAATAAAAAATGAAATATTTAATTCAATACCATTTTCTCCATCCTTAAAGCTTGGTTGAAAACCATGGTCTGACCAATTTTCACTCATCCCAGCTGCAACTAACACGGCCTCAGGAAAATTTTGGTCGTATACAGTAAACTCCTTCACAATGTCTACCATCCCCTGTAGTTTTGTCGTCAGTTTGGGACACGTATCACATTTCAAATGCCAAGTTTCGCCCCCTTGGGTAATAGCAGGAAAACAACTTCTCTTTATCCATAAAAACTTAGACATCCATTTTTTATTATAAGGTTTTAAACCACTTACAAGATGCTCACGTTTAGCTCGACTTGAAAACGTAAACCATTCATCACTTGCGGCTATATGATAAAAATAATGAAACAACTTTTTAGAGGGAGCTAAACCAAGTGCCCTGCACAATAACTCAAAGCATAATAGTTTCCTATACCCATCGGGAGAAAGTTGAGATATGCCTATTCGGTAATACTGTAAAATTTTTCCTAAAAACATAGAGATAGGAAAACGTAACCTAGCTTGTAAAAAGTTCTTATATATCCCAACCATATGCTCTGGGCTACTGTTAATGTTTTGGTTTAAACCCGGAGCACAAGCACCCACGTCATCACCGAGATGAAATTTTTGGCACAACCTTGCAACCTTGTTCGGGGTTAAACTTGAAGGGTACGCCTCAAAACCAATTGGTTTCATATTCCACAAACATAAGTACAAAAAAAAAGGCTTAAAAGAAACTTACTTGAATTGTTTCTTTCAAAATATGGGTAGAACAGTGGATATAGATAAAAGATATAAACTGATGTTCACCCAATTTTACAAAGGCGGTGAAAGAATTTTATAAAGAGTTTAACTGATATTCACCCAACTTGACTATAGGTCAATCATGGCCTACTATCTGTAAAAGCTATTATGATTGGGCCTCCATACAAAAAGCTAGATATTTTCATTTTCTAGTAAATCGCAAACATGCCCTTGGATCATGCTTGGTCTTGAGGGGCTTAATGGGGTTAGTGTAGTAATTGCACTAAGATTATAATGGGAACATAATACAAAGATTGGTGTATATACGATTATAATAAGGCACCACATAATACAAAGAGTCAAACAACATTCATACAAAGAGTCATGTAACTGGTGTATGTACTCATGCAAAGACTCAAACAAACATTCATACAAAGAGTCATGCAACTGGTGCACTTTTCTGTTTGATGAAGAAAGGAGGGACATATATTGATCTCTGCATGAAGTTATCCATGAAGCCATGCAAAGGGTAATTCATCCTCTCCATTTCACAGGTTCATTATCCTATAAATACCAACTAAGTATTTGAGGTAAGACATAAATCCAAACACAAACACATTCTCTACAATACACCATGAATACATCTGACTTAAGCATCGGAGCCTGCTCCCGGGGTTAATCCTTGGGGTAGTGCTAACGATAAGCTTTCTCTTGTTTTGAATGATCTCAGGTAACAGGTTGTAACTCAAAGAAGAATCCCTGTTAGGTCACCATATTGTAAACACAAGTATAGGTTTTGGTAGAAATGAGATGAGAATAAAGATTGGTTGATTAAATCAATATGAAAGATGAAAGTGCAAGAGTTTCTTTAAGATAATGAAATAACCAACAATTGTTATGTTTACATGAGCTTAGTATTTATAGGCAAGGTCTAGGGCAACACTCCCTTCCCTTCCTATCTTTCTAAACGTGGGCTTTAAGGCCCATTGGACGCTTACATAACTTATTACATAATCATAAGATAGATAAGTAAACTAGCAACCTATTACATAAAGTAGAAATGACCGAGACTTGAGAGATTACGTAAAACGTGATCCTAACAATCTCCCCCTAAGGGTCGGTCATGAAGACTAATAGGATTGCTCGACGTCTTTTTCTTTGTCTTTATATGTTGACTTTCACGGCTTTAGACGTCTTCAAAAAATTCGTTAGCAAAATGATTCATCGTTCTTTGTTCTTTGTCTTTGATGATTTGATAGTGATCAAGTGATGTCGTAGTCTGCCATTCGTCACATTCTTAGTCTCCAGTGGATCTGCGCCTTTCCAACATGCTCATACATCTTTGACGTTGGAACTTTCATACGTGTGGAGCTCTCTTTTCATTAGTTGAAGATTATTTATGATGTCGTAGAATCCTTCTTTAAACGTTGCTTTGCTTTAGATCGTTGTCTTTTCAATCTTTGACTTTTACATTGCATCGATCTTTCATGAGAGTTTTCTTAGTTGTTGAGATGAAAGTATGAGCATGTGGAAGTTGGTGTTCAGGATGGTGGTTGTACCTGCATAGAAACAGTTAGCAATAATACATCCGGTACTTACAGGTTTGGAGTTAGAATTCGTCGACAGCATAGTGTGAAGACTCCTTCTAATCCTTACCAAGGCCGTTCCTAATCGGATACCCCCTAGAGGGCTTACACATACATACATATGTACACCCACGATTAGGTGAGTCACTGGAGATCACCCCACGACTGTAGACCGTTTGGAACCATCGTAAACACTAAGCGTAATCCACAAGGAATCACCGAAGTGACCTGCTGTCAGGGCTGTTTGATGTTGACCCTGGCAGGATTTCCATTCAATCATTCGAGAAATACATAAGTAAATCCCTCATAAACGTTCAAGGCAGATTGCTAAGATCTGCGTAGGACTCGATATTTTACACTTAGTGTCCAATGATGTAAGACACTAGTGTAGAAGTATTATGTGTTCCTAGGAGATCTTTGATGTATCTCGTGGCTCTAGACTCGATTTGTGCACACGGAGGTGTGGAGCAGAGTACCTCCTTTTCAATATCGACACACTCGTAGTGAATGGTCAATAGATTATGTAGGGTTCTCCGTGAGAATGAAACAAGTATCTTTTGAGAGACACTTGAGTGGCTAAGAAGGTTTAGGTGCATTGCGTCACTGGGTCCATGACGTCTTAATCTTCAATACCGGTGTTGTCTTAGCAACATCCAGTAGCATATGAATTGAACCTGGTGTCTACCCTAAGGTTGAACATATGGAGGGCTGTTTCTTTTCACCCTTTTCTTTACTTTTCTTTTTAATTCTTCAACCCCTTCTTTCTCCTTTCATTCCTTTCTCCTTTTATCATATCATACCTAAGGACTTCTATTTTCTAACTATTGGTGATGTCCTTGGCTAGATCCCTCCGGTTCTGGCGGATCATAGGACGGTTTTTCCTATCCTTAGTCACCTTATAACTTCATGATTATTCTATTGATGCCTTTGAACCAAATATTTGAAAATCTCTCAAAGTGTTTATATTTATTAAACTTTTTGTAAACACTTTGAGGGTTTTGATTTCTTATGAAGGACTCCCCCTCACCATATGCTCATGAATATTTTCAGAAATTTGCATACGCGGGAAGAGTTGGCACTTTTTGAATTGATCCACTCTTAATATACATGTACCCGAGGGACACGTTTACGTTGCTTAGTTAAAGGGATCCATTATCAATTTTTAGGTGATAACTAGCCCTAATAACTAACTTGAAGTTGATAACATTCCTAAAAGGAAGTTAGACCCATCAAGGTAAACGTCTAAGAAGAGTTTTTTGAAATGGTACTTTCTACTCGGATAAATCCTTTCGAATACTAACATTTATTGTTTCGTCAATTCGTGGGTCAATTCTGAGTCGAGCTCGCACAAGATAGAACTTTTGACATCATATTTTAATCACATTTCATCCTTTCCCCCTCAAAAATAGCATATCAAATGTTGTTTTTGTAAACTTTTTGATTAAAATATGCCTTTTTGAGTCTTATGGGGAGAAATCAATCAAGATTTTAAAGATTTAGAATGATGATTTTGGTCAAGTACTCCCCCTCAACAAGTGACTACTAATTGAGGTGAAATACTTGTCTTTCGAGCAGAATTGTAGAAATCGTGAAAGGTTTGATAATTCTACTCAAAAGTAAGAAGCTTTCGCTCCTTATGTGAGGATTGTGGCACTGAAGCGTACCACAGGGTCGTTTAAGTACAAAGTGCGGGTTGTACACTGTTATGTGTGCACAAGCCGTAGTAATCACAAATCAATCAAAATATATTGAAAAAATTGAAATGTTAATACCAGAAACAAGGGAGCTAAGGTGCATCAGTAGGCTAAGCATCAAAGTCTGTGAACTGAGGATCAGCTCGTCTGAATGTCAAGACCGGAAATGAAGGTCGAACACCGATGTAGCTTTCAAGTCTCCTGATCTGCTCGCGACGATACAATCTTTCTTCCACCGTATGAACAAAGTTGCGAATCATCCTTCGTGCATTCACATTCCACCTCGTAGTTTCACCTTTGCGTAACCTCTTCTTGTCATCAAGCAATCTTTCAACTAATCCATCACGAACTCGTTTTAGCGTGTCATCACAGAATTTGTGGATCTCATCAAACCTCATGTAGCAGAGCTGTTTCTTCTTGTTGAGGTAGGCGATTCCAAATGATGGTTGCTGTATAAGTGTGTACTGTGACGACTCTTGAATTTCAGGAAACGTGAGTTGTGGTTTGGTGAGGTTGATGTCGTTCTGATAACTTTCAACGCCCAGCTGAAGATTTTCCACTCTTTCTTGAACTATCAATCGTCTGATGTAGAGAAGTAGAGACGCGATGAAGTTGTATTGTGTTTCCTTTGGGAAGTTTAGCATTTTTCCTTGAACCTTTTCCAAATACATATCTTCGATGTCATTCAGGTTGAGATCTGGGAAGTCTGCTTCACAAAACTTGTACTGCTTTTCATCCAGTCTCTTGACGATTATGTTGACATAAATAATGCATAAAAACGTTATTTATATTTTTCGATATCTCGACGTTTTGATGATCACAAAATGTAAAATCATTAAACGTAAGATTACTACGTAAACAAGTATTAAGCTAGTTTATATCATTTTATCCAACTTAATCACTTAAGGTATGAATAAACAAGTGCTTAATACATCTCATGATCAAAGGGGTATTTAATTAATTATTACAAAGCTTATTTAATAATATAAACATATTATATATTTTTGAAAAACACTTTTGGTAATAAAGAAAATGTTTAAATCATACTAAATAAATGAATTCATATTTTTAACCAAAATCAGTTAGTTTTTCACCAAATAAACTTTCCCTACTAAAAGACAGAAAATCTGGCCGTTACAGCTGGGCGGCCCCCTTAATTATAAGGGGCGGCCCCCTTAATTTTAAGGGGGCCGACCATGAATTAAAGGGGCCGGCCACGCTCCTCTGTCAGATTCTGTCAGAAATTTTCTCCTATAAATACCACCTCAAACCTGGTATTTTTCTCACCTCTTGCAAGGTTTCTTGTAGTATTTCCATTTTAACAGGTTATTTAAGACAAGAAGATGATGCATATTGATTGGTCCCGAAACGGTCAGGTTTCGTCACACGAGCTAACCACTTGTGAATGGCCAACCGTAACAAAATCCTGAGTTTCAAGAAACCAATTCAATGAAGTCCGAGGAGTATAGAAATATTTCCGGGTCGTTATGTCCCGACGAGGATGTGAATTGTATAATGAACGTATCTGTGATCGAGTGATAATGAACGGAAATGGGTTTATGAATGAGTATACTACGAGAACGTGAAGAAAATTAAACAAAACGACACTAGGAACAATCACTAAAAACGTAGAAACTTAAACGATTTAAAAACGTACGTTGTACGTTTAAATAAAAACGTCAACGTACCAAAATAAAAGTGAAATTTAAAATCTAAAAACACCTAGATGATGAAAATCATATTTTTACAATCCTAAAAATAAAAGAAATTTTAAGAAAAAGAAAAATATTTTTTTTAGACTTTTTATTTATTTAAATATTAATTAATTACTAATTATTAATTAAACTAACTTAAATTAAATTAACTACTAAACTAATTTATATAATTATGAAAGTATTTTCTAAAATTACCTAACAATTACA